>BEXV01000298.1:177729-217789 GCA_003118195.1 Hemicentrotus pulcherrimus | reverse complement strand
CCCCCCCCCCCCCCCCCCCCTTCCAGGGAGCGCTGCCTCTCTTATCGTGGAATAACTGTTCACCGATCCTAATCTTGGCTTGTTTCATAAGCAATGAGGTACATGTACTTTTGTAAATTCATAATCAACTACATGACATGAACGGTGGTCGCCTAGAAAACATGGAGAGGCGGGGGTTCTTCAGTATTGTAAAAAAAACAGATTCCGCTTGGAAGACAAACAAAATGAAACAAAAGTCATTACAGTTTCGGATCGTCGTTATTGGTCAAGCATTTAAAAGGTCAGGTTTTAGAGTGTGTGTGGGTTTTCTTTTAGGGGGCGGAGGCATAACTAATTACCAAGTCATTGAGTAGAGAATCGATATTATCAACAGACCTCCGCGAACCTTTTGTTTATACTTTTGTTACGAGGAGGCGCGATAGCTCAGTTGGTAGAGCAGTGGTCTTGTAATCCGGCGACCCAGGTTTGAAACCGAGGCGATGCGCGAGTGCCTTTTGGTAAGGCATTGATCCTCATTGGCAGGTCTCTCGGAGAGGAGCTGAAGCCTCTGGTTGCTTATTAAAGGTACCATGTCCCTTTTGCAAGCCAAAAAATGAAAAGGTTAAATTTCAATGGCATTTGAAAGATAATACTAATTCAGAACTCCCCCTAACAGAATGGGGCTTGAAAATGTCTTTAAGTGGGAAATAACGACTATTAGTTGTCAAATCGACTTAGGAGCTATAGAGCCAATAAGTAATAGTCTTGATTTTCAGACCATTGTACCGCATGATCGTACGTTTTATGCTGCGCAAAGATTCAATCATTTTAATTGTGGCCATTACAAGATGTGGGTTATTGTAGTAGACAAATCCTTTACAGCTCATTTTATGTATGTTATTACCAAAGAAGAAGAAAAAGCCAGTCAGTCACTCAATACTGACAATAGTGTCTGACACTGAAGTCTAGCAAGTAAACGGGTTTCCTTGCATAATTTGAATATAAGGACACTGCTTACGTTTAAATTTCACAGATAGGATATACATGACATATTTATAATTCCTGCAAAGTTCTACAGAATTTGAGGTTGGTTGCAAAAAGGACATGGTATCTTTAACAAGCAGTTATGCTTTCTTAGCAGTCAGGTAAAATAACCACCACTACTCAGTAATTCACCAGAATTTGGATCACGGCCAGTGACGAATTTAAATTCCTCCCAGTCCTTCATAAAGTCTAAAAGTATAAGTGGCAGTTTTTTTTACAATAAACAATAAGTCAAAAATCAGTTTTGAAAGTTGAGATCATGAAACATTGGAAAATGTTCACGTCACCGTGCTGTAATAGTGATCAGCTCTGATGTAAAATCCTGGCTTTGTGACGAATAAAGTATAATTATCTTAAAAATAAAAAATAAAACATTATCATCATCATAATTGCCATCTTGATCATTACAATCATCATCACCACCATCATCATCATCATCATCATCATCAATCAACAGCATCATCATCATGATGACCACCACCATCTCAATTATCATCATCGTCATCAACTAGCATTGGTTGAATAAATGATAAACGATTCAAATTTGATAGAAGTAGCAATAGGCGCCGGAAGTGGGGGGGGGGGAGGATGAGTGACCTGCCAATGTCAAAAATGAGGTATCATAATATGCTCATCTGACCGTAATTAAATGCCCTAAAACCCCAGAGCTTCCGGGGGTTCTACCCCCTGGACCCCATCAACATAAGTGTTCCCTTTTGTTTGAGTTGTAGTTATTGACCCTAATCCCTTTTCCTTTCTATCAGCTTTATCTCATTAACTCCTACCCATAATCCGTTAACTGTTAACCCCCTTTGTATTCCGGTAGTCCCTTAATCCTCCTTTGTATTTCTACTAGTAATAATCAATTAATTACCCCTTAATCCGTTAATCCCTTTTCCTTTCCAAGGAGGATCTCTACATGCTGCTATCATCATCATTATAATCCTCATCGTCATCATCATAATCATCATCATTAATACCACTGCTATCTCCACCATCTCAATGATCATCGGCAACATCATCATCATCAACATCTTCATCATTTTCATCACGACCAACATCACTATCTCAATTATCATCAACACCACCACCACTACTACTACTTTCAAACCTTCTCAGCATCATTATCGTCAGCAGAAATATCTTCATACCCTGTAATCATCATTTATCATTATTCTTCACATCCCCTCCGTCACGATGTTTTGTCACTAATTTATTCACATTTTCATCTTCATTATCCCCTTCGTTGCCTCTCCATTATATCTTTATCATATTGGACGTCATAACATGCAAATCTCTTCTTCACTAAGTTCTCTGGGCATCATCTAGTCTCTTCTTTACATCAGCATCATTTCACACCTTCAACATCATCATCTTTATCATCTGCTTTAATATATCTTTGCCACCACCATCATCATCATCACCATCAGTCATCACTCTTATCCTTATCGTAATTAGCATCATTATCACCACTCTTGTCTCGTCATCTATCATATTTTCTTCACATTAATCACATCATCACCTGCCTCACAATACATATTCCCATCCTCTTCCATCATTTTCATTCGCACCTCACTTACATCAATATGCGCCCCATTCCTCCTCATTCTCATACCAGCAGGGCATTCAGATAATCTCTTTTCCAGCATATTACAGAAATATGTGCATTTCAATAGCCATCCTACTCCTCATCATCATGTGTTTTTTTTTTTTTTTGCACTTTCACTTCCCCAAGTATGTGAAGTTGACTCCATAAGAAATATTATCCTTTGAAAAATTCTTTAAAAAAAGGTTTCAGTAAAATTGTATTCCCCAAAAAAATCTTTGTTGTTCCTATGTATTTGTTTTCATTAGTTTCCATCATTTAATGTATTCGTCCAAAGCTAGAGAGTGCAGGAAAGCATACAAAATTGGTCAACCATTGTTATGTCTGTATATTCACACAAGCATTTGATGTCTTTACTATGCAATGGCATTTCACTCAAAAACTCCCTACATAATGATATGTCTCATCATAGAACACTTTCAAGATGCTCTCACCCCACAGTCCCCAAAACTTGTACCTCGATATTCAGCTCATACAAAAATGTTCACAATAAGAAAAGAGATTGTAAACAGTAAAATTTCCCGTAGCACACATGTGGTCTTTTTTTAATTTGCAATAAAAACTTCTCACCTTACAATTTCTATAAAAATATAAGGCTCCTTCACGGTCATACGTTCATGGACTTTAATTTTCTGTTTCATTAAAAAAAAATTGTTGGCAAGACATGATTGAAAATATTCCTGAGGAATCACAAGATATCACCAAAACTTTCCCTACTATTCACAAACTTTGATATAGAATATTTATAGTTTAAGAGCACCATGTGAAAAGGGCATGCAGTTAAAACACTAATATACATATTGGTGTGGTTGCACAATCTTAGTGTCACCCATATCACTGATGGGTTGAAACTAGCTTATAAACACATAAAAAAGAGAGCTATCTATCTAGGAATTCCTACAAAAGGCAAGTCATGGCAGCTGACAACTGGTTGAGAAATTGGAAGAGAAAATAGATACTAGACACAACTATAGCTACATAATTAGCTAGTTCATGTACTAATCTGTACTTACAACAATCAATCTTCTATATTCATCCAAGCACAAGAAAATTAACACACTGATAAACAACATTGATTTTTGATAAGACCCTATTTTGGAATACTGACATCGAAAGTACATTACTTTTCCCATGAAGCACCAAATGCACATTTATAAAACAGATCTCTGAACAAGAAAATCGTGGAGAGACTTGTTTTATTTAGTTTCAATTTTTTTTAAATGGGCCAGCTTGGACTCCGCAGCAGCTTAAAATTTCAGAGGCTTTTTTTTTTCTTCACAGTCCGCATTTATTCCTTCTGTCCGAAACATGCTTTCATATTTTCATCAAGCCTCGAATATACAAAAGTGAGATGGTAACTACGGGATTGAATGGCGACCTGGTAACATTCACACAAAACTAGACCAGATCTTGACAGGTTTCGTCGTAATACTGGCACAAAAAGGACACAATAGAGAGAGATAGAGAGAGAGCATTAGAGTCTTTTGGGGGAGAGCTGCGTTGGAGTCGTTCCTGGCATCAGTCAATTAGCTACGACTTAATAAGTTTAAGAACTAGGATTTTTATGAAAAGCACACAGGTCCCATCTCCAGGCCAAACATCTGACTTTCACTGCCAACTTCACCAGGGGCGAAATCAACGATCGGCAGACGTGTTGTCTTCTTGGTCTCATATTCGTAGACAGACTTGCCCCACTGTGATGATGAGGACTGCAAGATGAAAACATACGAAAGAAAAAAATTCATGAGGTGATGAACACAATCAAAAGAGACACACATCAAGTATTTCCCAAAGGATGGTGAGGTTATAATTACAAAATGAATAACAGAACAAACAAAATTCAAGCAGAAAATTAGAAAGAGTTTTCTAAACAAAGAGCAAATAATAAGAGATAACAATCTATCTACTTCGACAAAAATGGTTACCCTTCATGTTGGTAATGACAAATTATTTTCCATTCCTCAAAATTAACAAATCTTTATCAACCTGACCCAAAGTACTTTTTAAGATCTCCTATTTGAGTGTCTAAAAAATAAATTACTCTCGGCTCCTGTACTTTTTGTAAAATACACCACAAAGAAAAAGTCTAATGGACTTACTGAGCAGCCATCTTCAAGTGTCTTGTAGTTGAATTTGCTGTCTTGGTCATCGACAAGTTCAACATCAGAGCTTGAGAGGAAGATTGGGTTTCCTTGGACGTTCTTGCAGAAGTAGGTGACGGTCTGGCGGGCGCTGGTGGAGAGGAGGCGGAGGAAGGTCATCTGGGTGGAGTCCTCGATGTAGGCGAACTTGTCACCACCATGCATGCTGGAGAAGAAAGCTCGCTTTGTCTTGCCAACGTACCATGTCATGTTGCTAACCTGTAGGATGAGAAGAGTTTGGATATGTACACAGAGTTATGATGTGCCAATAGCAGGTCAAGTTCTACAAGAATCAACAATCCATCCTCAAATTGGCACTAATTAATTGTATTTCCCACTTTTGTTTAAGAAAATAAAAATACATACTGAATGAACAAAAGCTAAAAAAAATTATTGCCAATTTGTACATGAAAATAATGATTGCCAACTAAGATGTTTTTCTTTTTTAATCGCTCACAAGTATGTACTGCCAAAGTTATGGAGTCTAATTTTCAAACTGTTTTTGCAATTTCTGCTTATGTACAATTTGCAATTCATGAGTATTCTGGATCAATATATACAGATAAAACATCTCTAAAGGGCGACACTAAAATTGACAGAGCACACAGATCTATTTCAATAGATGCCTGTTGCAAATACTGTGGAAAAATCTTTAAATGACATTTCAAATTCCTTCAACGTTATACTAATCAAGCGAGACAATAAAACCATCTTTTTTAGAACTATATCAATTAAATTTGTTGGTAACTGTGACATGGTAACAAAGTTAAAGGGTGTTAATGTAGTTACGAGGTTGCAGATCATTCAGTACTGCAATTCTCTTAGACAGTTTGAGGAATATGTAGTACTTACAACGTTGTTTGTTGATGGTACGCAGGTAGCGCCAGTCTCGGCCTCGCAATAGACCTGGATAGCATCCTTCTGGCATCCAAGGTTGGGATCGACCCAGTAATATCCTAAAAAAGGCACAAACACAATTATTTTACTCAAAAATCCTACTTGTGCAAATGTTAATTCTTTTTTGGTCATCAAAGAACTTCTAATGAGAATTTAGCTTAATTTTAAATCTAAATCATCTACCTTGCAGTGGATGAGATTTTTTGACCAGCAATTTTATTAGTATGAACGAATATTTGAAGTTTCATGAATTGACTTATTCATAGATAAGGTCGTTTTTTTTAATACATAAAACAGTCACAGGCTTACTTTTAGACAGAATGGTACCAAATCGAGTCTCAGAACAGTCACCAGTACACAGATCATGACCATTCAAGAAAAGGAAAGGCTACTCACCACTCTCGGCTTCAACATTGTTGAGGAAGATGTCTTTGCATGACCTGGCGGGGTTGGTCTTAGCCTTGCCCTGAGGTGCCTTGATCAATTCAATCTGCTGGCCAAGAGCACTGATAGCTCCAAGAAGTTCGGTATCCTGGATCTTGACGGCATCATTCTTGCTGTCGTCTCTGTACTGTAAGCCAGAAAAAAAATGAAATAAAGACATAAGAACATAAGAATATTGCACTTCAAACATTTCAATTGAAATATCAATTTTTTCACCAACCTATGTATCGTCTGAGAAATGGGCTAGCTTTCTAATGTATCTTTAATTTGTGGATGTTTCTCATCAGATCCCAAGTTCCCCTACCGATCTAGTTTGCCTGTTATGCTTTGAAGTACCTCTGTATAGATTAAGTCCTGTTCTACTAAATTGGCTGTTGCACCAAGAGCATCTTGGATTGGGCTACAAACTGGGTCTATTACAGCAATTGGGAAATGCATGGATTAAACCCTACTTCCATGCAATTGTAATCATCCATTTTACTAGCATGTCATGAATTGAAAACTTACAGCATAACCATAAGGAGATGCTCCGCCGCCCTTGCCGCCAGACTGGAAGGATGGGTATCTGACTCCGTATGAAGACTGGACTTGTCCTGGTGGTCCTGGGGGTCCGGGAGGTCCTGGGGGTCCTGGTGGTCCAGATGATCCACCTTCTCCACGAGGTCCACGGGGTCCTTCGGGTCCATCAAATCCACGGGGTCCTGCGGGTCCATCGTTTCCATTGGATCCACGGGCACCAGGTAATCCCTGTATAGAAAACCCAGAACAAACAGTCATAGTTAATGTTGTCCGTTTTCACCTCAAACTTCATTAGCAAATACAAATGACTAACAAAACTCAATGTTTAAAAAGATTTAATGAAAAATTTAAATCAATGAAACATTATCACAGTATCATAAATAAAACATAAAACAAGTATGTATTACAATAGGGATACAATGAATGAAGTTGATAAAGTATAATGTGTAGGAACATTTGGCAATGTTTTAAAGGAAAAAAGGTGAGATCTGAGGGTGTACATTACACTTGACCCATGCCTAACCTCTAAAGCTCAATATGAAATTCCTGATGTGTGTACGCACATTCCGGTATATATATTTTTTGTTTGCCCTTTTGCTTGTGATTTTTCTATATGATGTCCCATGAGTTTTTGATTTTCCCTGAAGGCTGACTTGAAACATATATGTGAACATGTTATCATATTCAAATGAAATAAATTCCGCCACTTACTCTAGTTCCCTGTTGTCCTTGTTCTCCAGGTGCACCAGGCTCTCCCATGGGTCCAGGAGTTCCCTGTAGACCAGGAAGTCCAGAAACTCCAGGATGTCCCTTGTGTCCAGCAGGTCCAGTCTCTCCACGCTCACCAGCAGGTCCGGCGGGTCCAGATGGTCCCTGTAATCAGTTATCAGAAAAGAAAAAAAATTGTATTCTCTTCATTGTTGAAAAAGAACTTGCATACACACAGTTACACAAGGGCCAAATACCGAGACAGAATGCAGTAAATATAATATAGCATGAAAAGAGCATGTAAGAACACTTCTTTACAGGAAGTCTTGATTACAACAAAGCTTATTTAAAGCTTAACTTTCAGCATTTCAACTTTTAATAGTATAAGGTTTTATTTGTCAATATCAACATTGATTCATTTTTATGTTTTTGTTTTGTTCTAAAGAAATAACTGTAGCTGTTACTTTTGTTTCATCAATCACAGGGTTTGTTCCAGCCTTCAAAGTATTTTTTTTTTCCTTTTTAGTTGTATTTTGAAAAATTTATTTCACAGGCAATTAATAGATAATAAAAGAAGAGAGGGAAAGAAGACTTACAGCAGGTCCAGTAGAGCCACGAGCACCAGTAGGACCCTGAGGTCCTGGGGCACCAGTAGATCCAGTCTCACCACGTGGTCCAGAAGCACCAGCAGCTCCAGGGGCACCCTTAAGGACAAAAAAAATAACAAAGAATAAGGTTGAGAAATGTGTGGCACGAATGCCTTAGTTAACAGATAATCTACATTTGCCACTCTCCATCCAAGTGAAGTAAATGGATACCTGGCTGGAAAAATTATCATCATCACCATCATCACTATCAACATCACCTTATCTGAAATAGTAACATCTTGGCTATGGCATGAAATTGTTGAACTTTATCAATATGAATTAAGGTAGACTTCAATCTCTTACATACCTAAGGATAACACACAAAATCTTAAGCATTCTGGACCAAAGTAGAAAAAAAACAAGACATTAAATAGCTATGTTATCTTACGATTGGTCCTGGTGCTCCAGGTGATCCATTGGCTCCAGAGGCACCAGTGTCTCCCTTCTCTCCACGAGCTCCTTGGGGTCCAGGGGCTCCATCATTTCCATCGCTTCCCTACACAGGAAAAAGGTAAAGAGGACATTATAGATGTATTACCCAATACAAACATCAATTGAATAAAAAGCATATGATCTCTGCTGCTTAATGTATAACAAATAATTCAAATGAACTACCGTAATCATCCAATGCCCAACTTTCTTCTCAGTTTTCCTCCCACTTTCTTTTCTACAATTGATATCTGATTTAGGTTTAAAAAACATATTCATATCATTAATTTTTGTATGGTTACTTGTCTTTGTTTGCAAAGGACCTTCCAAATAAAAGCCTGGCTTTCAAGGTTTTAGCCTCCCGTTTTTCCACATCGTATACTGTACTGATCTCTATATCTACCACATAGCACCGCTTAAGAGAAGAAAACAATTATGATATTCCAATTCAAAATTCAATTCAATTTTTCTGACTACTTACAGGCATGCCATTCTCTCCAGCGGGTCCAGGGTTTCCTGGGGGTCCAACAGCTCCAGGAGATCCCCTATCTCCAGACTTTCCAGGGGGTCCACGGCTTCCAGCTTCACCCTGTCACAATAATGATATAAGCCTTCATCATATGTGCAAGCAACATACTTCCGATGTACACTAGTAGGTCATTTTCCTTGGAAACTCATTGAATTAGGGATACTTATTCTTTCCATACTGTTCATTGATACATTTATGAGCTTGCTAACATGAGTGTTAACAATTCATTGGATCTTCTTCCAGAAGAATTGTTAATCAATGGCCTGGATAATCTGAAGAACTAATCAAAACAAAGAGGGGAAAATAAGAAGGCCTAGGAAATTTCTTAAAGAGCTCTGGTAAGAACATTAAAATGTATTAAGATTACACATAGCAAATAGAAAGAGCTCCCATCAACGAAAAATCTATACCCTCTCTTTTCTCTTGACATGAGAATAAAAGTGAAAAACTTAGTGTCCACTTACAGGTGGTCCAGCAGGTCCTCCGGGTCCACGGGGTCCAGAGCCTCCTGCAAGACCAAGGATTCCAGATTGTCCAGCAGGTCCAGTGGGTCCAGGGGGTCCGGGAGGTCCCTATCAGTAAAAAGTGAAAGATCATAGATATTACTCCATGAAAATGTTACAGGATACTATCAAAAACTAAAATCGAAATCGAAATTTTCACAAATGAATACTCTCCTGCAGAATGTACCAAAACATGTTTAAATTGTATTTAAAATATACTTCTATAAAGAGATATTGCAATTTAGATACATTCACAGAAAATGGTCAAATGTTTGATTTTATAAATTCTAGATAAACACACTTTTTGTTTCCTGGTGATTGGTATACTTGGTGAAGAACAGATTTTCAGTCTTTCCTAAAGATCATAATATATCATAAGTATTGTAAGAGTTAAAGAAGTGGAAAAATCATTTACCATATCTACAGTCTGTTCACCTATTTGTTTATTTCTGATTCATTTATTTGTTTGCCTAAGTTCTATTAAACAACAAAGGTTATTTAATTTTTAACTTACACTTTGTCCATCTTTTCCTTTGTCTCCACGCTCTCCAGGGGGTCCAGTTGTTCCAGCAAGACCAGGTTGTCCAGGAGATCCAGTCTGTCCTGGCTCTCCACGGGCTCCAGGCTGTCCTGGGCTACCAGCATTGCCAGAAGGTCCAGTGGGTCCGGGTGGTCCCTATATATCAAGGAAAAACATTTAATTAAATAATAATAATAAAAAGGAATGAAAAAAGAATGTAACAAAAACTGATGGGACTGATGTACAGAGAAGTCAGGTTATTACATAAGTTCATGAAAAACACAGCAATATATGATGTGTATCAAAAAGGCTTCACTGAAACAAAATTGAATGACTCAGGCGGTTTATAAACTAAATATTGACTTATAATAACATGGGAGACACATTAATCTTCTTCTAAAATGGCAAAAAAAGTCACTATGCCAGTGAAAAATAATGAATGGAGGCAGATGGTAGAATCCAGGAACCATTTAAGGCCCATGCAATGGAATAAACTACAGATATTCATGTGACAACCAAGTATAGTTCTGATTTCTCCTAAACAGATAAAAAAAACCCTGATAAATGAAACTATCCATTTAAGTCTCCTTCCAGAGAAAGGTCATCACCTAATCGAAACTGCCCCTTCCTAAACCCTACCAACATAAGATATTGCATAATGATGTATGTACCTGTGCTCCGGGTGCTCCAAGGCTTCCAATGGGTCCTGGGGGTCCACTTTGTCCCTGAGGTCCTGTCTCTCCACGTTCTCCTTGCTGTCCTGGGGCTCCAAGAGGTCCCTAGTTTACAAAGAAGAATGTCAATTTTAGATGAAGTTAAGATAACCATGAAATAGATAATTCTATGCAGTTTGGCAACTCCCCCCCCNCCCCCCCCCCCCCCTCATCCCTCTATTCTATAAAACACAGAAATATTAACCAACTAGTAGATCACGTCAGATTCGTGAGAACTGGGATCGCATAATCAAAAACATTTGGCAGAACATACAATTTTTAAGAAGTAGTTCGACCCTAAATGGTAAAATATCACTATGTATCCTCAGAAAATGAATTCTGGTGTTTCTTTGCTTACTATGCCTCATCAAATTAATAAACCTGTTAGTTTAAATAAAGTCTAGGTGTGCAATAACACGTTATTCTTGTTTAGGGGAAACAAAAGATGGCCCAAATGTTTACCTGTGGTCCTGGTTCTCCGGTAGGTCCTGAGGGTCCTGGTGGTCCAGTCTCTCCCCTAGCTCCGGTGGGTCCAAGCTCTCCTTGAGGTCCAGGGTTTCCAGAGCGGCCCTAAGAAATAAAGTTATTGAAATAAAAATAAGTTACAGCATCATCTTCTTAGGAATAAGAATAAGAATAACAAACACAAATAAAGTGTGCAGATATTCATAAAGTAAAGATGATTTGTTTCCTTCTTTCTTTTATTCATTCATTAAAAAGACCTGTTATCGGCTGACACTGTGTACAGGGGTGGAATCTTTGCTCATTTTATGCACCTAAACAAATTTTCAACTAAATTTTTGTCTTCAATGTATCAAACGGTGTTGTCATTATAAGGCTACAATCCATTGGGACAACATTTACCAAAAGAAACAACATGGTAAAGTACTTGAGAGAAAATATTTGTTTTCTCCATAAACAACAAGATAATGTGCATTGATAAGTGATCCTGCAACTGTCAACATCTGACCTTGATCATGAACCTAAACTTTTTTTTCAATATATTCATGCTCTACAAACTCAAGCCCATTTATAGGTTTATATTTGTGATTTTATCACAGTAATGGGGAGAATGAAATTGGAAGTTTTTGCTAATTTACTCTCCCTGTGCTACACGGGATTAGGATTAAAAGAGGGGTGACTTACAGGTGGTCCAGCAAATCCAGGTGATCCAGGGGATCCTTGTGGTCCTTGATCTCCCTAGAAAAGATCAAAGAAACAATAACTGTCAAAATTCAAGCTCAATGACAATCCCAAGAATAAAAAAAATTGTAATTGTGTAAATGCATATTATAAATATGAATATAAATTTCTTTGCAGTATGCATATATCTTTCAAGTCATCTCAGGATTTCAGCATCTTTTACTAGTCGCTATTAAAACAGCTTTAAAATGAAATGATACAAGAACCTGATTCTTCAGGATAATATAAAATATAAGATCCTATGTAAAGCACATTGAAATGTACTACATAAATGTAACATATTATTATTCCATTATTATCATAAATGAAAGTATTAATGTATGCATATAGAATATGCAATGTTAAATGGAAGTTAGTTATTTTTACAAAAGCAATAGACTTACAGGGTCTCCACGTTGTCCAGGTGCTCCTCCAGGTCCGGGCTCTCCATTGTCTCCCTATCAAAGTGAAAGAAAACAAAAACATTGTAATCCATTACAAAGTGAGATTAAATTTCCTGCCAAGTCATTGGGCATCCAGAAGTATTAACATAGAAATACTGCAACTTCCCACCTCTGTACATGGTTGCTTGCTATTATCTTTATTTTACTATATCCTCAGTGTAATTAAGGACTAGACTTGTTGCTTGCACGATGTTCATTTTGTATATGTAAAAAATCACCCTTGCTGCTGATAAAATAAAGAAAACCTAGAGATGAATTTCCCATTGAAGGGACGGCCAACTCCAGGTTGGTTTTGTCCATGTATATAAAGGCTATTGATTAATATCGACTTCATGTGGAATGCTTCATATGTTTGTTGGTTATTAACTGAAGGATCTGCAGCTAACTCCTAATAGAGGAAGGGACTATACTGCCTACAAATGTTCACTCACCCTTTCACCGGGCATTCCAGATGGTCCACTGGGTCCCATAGGTCCAACTGGTCCCTGTAAGGAGCAAAGAAATTACAGAACATAAGAATCACAGGACAATCTAATAATTGTTCAAACTTGGATATTTTCTTATCATTTCAATCACATCCATATTACCATCTTCATCCAAATTTTAGATTATATTGATCTTATTTTATCTAGAATTACTACTGAGTTTCATCTCATTGCATTGTATTAGAGAACATATTGATTAGAAATATTACATATTAATAAAATGCTCACAAGAAAATATTTGAGGATGCCCCTGATAAATTCACTTTTATTTTCTCTGACTCTGCATTTGTAGTTGTATTCATTTAGTCAATTGGTTAAAATTCAAACATTTCTGGGGAAACGGCATAACCATAGAGAAATCTGTGCAGGACTCAGCCCTGATAAAAATATCAATAAAATAAAGAGCTATATTCTAAGATGCAGTATATATTTTTGACTCATTAAGCTCCTGATGACACTTACCCTGTCTCCCTCAGCTCCAGCAGGTCCATCAGGTCCTGGGCTTCCGCTAGGTCCCTGAGAAATGGAAAGAGGAACAAAAGTTTAGTAATCTGGTACTTATGCAGCTGCCAAATTGATTTCCCTCAACAACAGCGAGAGCTGATCTGCTCATAGTTAATACTGCTTTCCACAGTTTTCTATCTATTGTTACTTGCATTTCATCACTCATATTGCAGGTTAGCTTTTATTTTCTTCACAAATTGATTCTATAGACAGAGACAATTATCAGTGCATTTTCAAAGCCTTTTGCAAACTCACTGATTTGCAGGTGCATATGAACAAATATGTACACCGAACAACAGTTATTAACTTAGTACATGCATATTGAAGTTGGTATTAAATTGTGTTAGACTTACGGGTGGTCCACGGGCGCCTGGTGGTCCGGAAGGTCCAAGTTCTCCGGGAGGTCCCTGAAATAAGATTTAAAATAAACAGTTATTGCATGTATTTACACGATTCTTTGTGATAGTAACATTAAACAGTGTAAGAAAATATGGTGGTGCAAGATTTTAATGGGGTTTCAATTTCATTACTGTAGTCATTGGTATAATTGACCTCATAATTTAATGTATTTTAATAGTTTTATTAATGAGTGTTGCAATTGCCTACTATTTTCATGCATATAAACAGTTAAGTCTAATGTAATTCTGCCCTAGATTTGCGAAAGTGTTTGCATTACATTACCTTCCCAATTCAACTTGTGACAAGCCCTAGAAATGAGGGCCATAACAAAATTGCCAGTCCGATAAATAAAAAGGGAGACAGATCGAGTTCCATCATAACAAATGATTTTGAGGCTTACCTGAAGTCCAACATTTCCTGGAGGTCCCATCTCTCCCTTCTGTCCTGGGGGTCCCTGCAACATGGAAGATCAAAGGTGTAACAAGATGTAACAAATAATTAGACATTCTTTTGAAGAAGAAAAAAGCTTAGAATATGTACAGCTACGATTGTATCCCTCGTGATATAATTATTGTCCCTGCAGCAAAGATGACAATTCTTTTAAATCTGGAATATTTATAACCACTTTTGATCTGACAAGGAGCACTCTCAAGTGACAGTGTTATTTATTTAAAGAGTAGAAGATCATAGTGATTCACATCGCTTTAAGTTGTACAGATTGCCTTTCTTGTGAAGAGAATATTGCACATATCAAGATATCTCCGTAAATCCTACACTACACTAACAGTTGCATGATTTTCTTACTTTTTGATCAGTAGCCTTCTGACAAATTTTGTTTGCTGGAGATATTCAAGAGAATACTTTCTAACGAAACTCTATGCAAGACCTAATTCTGGAACTCCTGACTTGTACAAGCTACTGGAGGGGTAACTTACGGTAGCTCCATCGTTTCCAGCACGTCCACCGATTCCACGTCGTCCCTGTGCTCCTGTAAGACCCTGTGGTCCACGTTCACCTGGTGCACCACGCTCTCCCTATTTGCAGCAAGTAAATTCAAAGAATGGATACATGTAAGTTCATATTCAAATATGCAACATTCACTCACAAGGAACATAGTTTGTATACTTCAGAGATGTAATTGGATTCCAAATTGTGTATGGAAGAATTTTGCTGTTCACTACAAGGAATATAAGGATGGAACACATCCCAGAGCTATAGGCTCCATTTATTACTGTTACTGTTAAACATGCTTAACATCTTGCAAGGTACTTTAAAACTTCTACAATATAAACATGATAACTGTTTCTCACCTTTCCTTCAAATCATGTTTACCGTATTTAATGAGATATCTTTTTGTACACATGCAGCTGGCATAATTTTCAGTTCTAGTATATAAGGATTTTATGGAAGTGATTTCAGAATCATAAGAAACCTTTTTAGTACTAATCTACTTACTCGGGCTCCTGGGGGTCCCTGAGGTCCAGACTCTCCTGGTGGTCCTTTGTCTCCTTGTGCTCCAGCATCACCACTTGCTCCAGGAGGTCCTGGGGGTCCCATTGAACCAGCCTGTCCTTGGGGTCCTTGGTTACCCCTCTCTCCAGCAGATCCCTGAGGTCCGGGAGGTCCAGCAACACCAGGTTCTCCACGCTTTCCGGGCTCACCAGTCAGACCAGGTGCTCCAGGAGCTCCCTGACCACCATCCTCTCCACGCTCACCACGTTGTCCTTGAGGTCCTGGCAGACCAACAAGTCCGGGAAGACCACGTTGTCCAGATGCTCCAGCAGGTCCAGAGTTTCCAGGTTCACCAGGTGCACCAGCAGGTCCGGGCTTTCCATCACGTCCTTGCTTGCCTGGGGGTCCAGTAAGTCCCCTCTGTCCAGGCATACCTGGCTCTCCTGGGCGGCCAGACTCTCCAGCAGATCCCTTGGATCCAGCAGATCCACGTTCGCCAGGCAATCCACGGTCTCCCTTAGCTCCTGGTGCTCCTGGGGCTCCAGACATTCCTGGTGGTCCCATGGGTCCCTTTTAAAGTCAAAGTTAAATTTGTATTACATAAATTTCAAACAATATTGAAGAATTACACAAGTATGTCCAAACACATGCACCATAAAATAACATTGAAGGGTCATTTTTCTTTCTTTTAAAATTCTACATGCGTAAATGGGTTGCAGACTTCTTGGCAACATTCTACTCTATTATCTATTAATTAGGGGTATTTCAATATACAAAAGGATTCTTTGTATAACTCTTTTCAAATCCATAACTACAAAATACACAACTGAATTGGAATTAATACTTACACGCTCTCCAACACCACCTGGAGGTCCAGCGGGTCCAACACTTCCGCGAGATCCCTATAAGATAAGCACAAAAAAGAAGGTTGACAAAGTGAACAACTTTAAATAATGTCTTCTCTCTAAATCTGTATGTCAACTTCAATAATTTTTTCACTCATACATCCTCTCATCAAACTTTGTGTTTAAGAAATAAAATAAAGGTTAAATAACATACATGTCCATCACAAAATGTGAACAATTTAAGTGCAAATTTCAAGATAAAATGCATTTAACTTTGAAAATACTGGCTTCTCTTGAATTCTTTATGCCAACTTTGATCTTTTTTCACTCTCACATTTTCACAGTAGCCTTCATGTTTAAAGACTGAATATGAATACTTAAAAATGAATATTATATAAGACTGACGTACCCTCTCTCCGGTCTCTCCCTGTGCTCCTGGGGGTCCAGCAGGTCCGGTCTCTCCCTGAGATGGAAAAAAAAGAGAAAGAGAATCATATTAATTGTAGACGGCCAAGAACAGAAAGGCAGCAGTTATAGAGGAAAAGGAGTCAAGTCTGCTAAACTGTATGAATCACTTCTTTATTTTTCTTTTTAATGGGATGTAGACTGTCAACTTACTAAAAATTGATTCTATATTCATATGCAAATATCTGACAATCCACAAGTTATAATTACCGCTTTGAAAGATGGTAAGATTTGTTTTTTCTACTTCTGCTACTTTTATTGCTAGTCACGCAAATATGAAAAGTATCATTTTTTTTCTCAGAATTATGTTGATTTTTTTTACTGAAAAAAAGTTAATTAAGATTGCTCATCAATATAACTCGGCTAATTCCTTGGCTACTGGAATCAGTTGGTGCATGTATTGCTTAAAAGTGTATGGGAATGAAAGAATTCCAATAGTCCAGCGATTGACTTACTCTGGGTCCGAGAGGTCCAGTCTCTCCCTGTGCTCCTGGCTGTCCTGGGTTTCCTTGGTCTCCCTTTGATCCAGCAGGTCCTGGGCTACCAGCGGGTCCCTAAGCATAACCACAACATGAAGAAATAAATTGCCATATCGAGAGCACACAGCGGTACCATTTAAGTATCTGGAGATGTTTTGTTTTCCTTACATAACACCCACAGTACGTCTGGTTTACAATGTTAGTATAGAAATTACAGAAATCAGTATGTCCACAAAAATATTACTTTGTACAAATGATTAAAATGTTTAAAATTGACAAAATTCATAGAGAGTTTTTGTTTGCATTACCTTTTTATCATCCAGCTACATAGTGTGCTGGCAAACCATATAAGCTCCTTCCATGAATTTTGAACACTGTCTATGTTTATTCCTTTTCATTAAGCAACTTATAGGGGCTATTCAATCAAAAATGTCATTGTTTTGAAAAAAGCTATGTAATCTGGTCTGAGTGATCTACCAATGGGGTCTTATTCTCCCATCCCTCCTCTCCCCCTCCTCAAAAGAGAACGGAAGAACTGAAAATATCCATGAACTTACGGGTGGGCCACGTGCTCCTGGGAAACCTGGTGTTCCCTGAGCTCCTGCGGGTCCTGCAGATCCCTTGGCTCCATTAGATCCATCACGTCCGGGGACACCCTATAAAAAGAAGGCAACAACAAGCAGATGCAGTGTGACATGAGTTTCTAAATCATCTTACAAAGACAACTGGAAAATAGTTCTTTGAATGTTTTATCATCTTTGGTCAATACTATTTCTGAATCATCTTCCAAATCAACTGAAATGCTTCTTTGTATGTCCTATCATCTTTTTTAAATACTAGAATCCATCAGATATTACAAAATTTTTAGAGACGATCGATTAACACATGCTTGAAATATTTCCATGAACTATTGACTGCTTGAATGGAACATAATCTTCAGTGCATCCACTAAAGTTTCGAAACATTCATCCATCGCTGTTTTTGCACAGGGCAAATGTAAAACACATCATACATGTACAAAGAAGTAAATCCTCTAAATTGTAAGAATGGCTACTTACTGGTGGTCCAGTCTGTCCTTGTGATCCCTCTGATCCACGCTCTCCACGGGCTCCCTGTAGTCCAGGGGATCCACGTGCTCCTGGGGATCCAGCATCTCCCTACATACCAACAAAGAATCCATTCCCTCCATATTAATGCTAAGGATAAAATACTAGTCATAAAAAACATCTTCTTTTTTTTTATTACTGGTAAGTAAAATGAATTGATTTATCACCAAGCAGCCAGGGCTATGTTGATGAAACATGACAACATATCAAGAGATATAATTTCAAATGTCAATGTAGCCGACTTTGTCTTATTTCATATAATCAAATCTGTTGTACGATTTGCCTTTTAGTAGTTCCCTTTTGAAAGTTCCTATTCTAAGGAACTTCTCCAAAAATTTTTTTTAAATCTTTAACAGGAAGATAAACAATTTAAAATGAAGCTGTATTGTTTCACCTTAGCTCCAGCGATTCCGGGCATTCCTGGGGCACCAGCAGGTCCAGTGGATCCTGGTGGTCCCTGGGATCCGGTGGCTCCATCTGCTCCACGGTCTCCCTGTGGTCCAGCAGGTCCAGTTCGGCCACGTTCACCAGGTTGTCCAGAGGGTCCCTGTATGAGAAAGGAACAGTAATTATAATTGGTAAGTAAAATCACAAGAGAGTCAATGACAGCTTGGTCGGTCATGCACAAGAGCGAGAACAACTCTCACCTCTCAAGGAAAAGTGGTTGTGATTGCCTAGGTTGCCTTTGTTTTCAGATACCAATGCAACTTACTGATTTATAGAAAAAAAGAATGCAGTCTTCTAAGATCTCTGTAACAGAATAATTTTCTTTCAAAACAAACTTAAATGGGAGTTAAGGAAAATATTTAAAAAGTTGTTAATATGCAAGATTGACTGTTTTACTTACAGCAGGTCCTGGAGCACCAACGGGTCCTGGGCTTCCATCACTTCCACGCTCTCCACTTTCTCCGCGCTCTCCCTTGCTTCCTGTGAGTCCAGGCAGACCCTGTGAAATAGACAAATTATATCTTTATCACAAGAATCCAACTACATGAATCACGTTATATTCTAAGGAAAGACCCCTTTTGTGCAAACAGACATGGGTCCTGTTGCATAAAATGTTACCAATGATGGTAACTTTACAATCAATATCTTGGCAACAGTCAATCGAATCAAGGTTTCCAAAGAGTATACCATTATTGGACAAGTTACCATTATTTGACAAGTTACCACCATTGCTAAGTTTTATGAAACAGGGCCTGGGATTGAAAAGAGCACTTCCACTCGTACTTGTCACCAATCCATTGCAAGTGCCTTTCAAACATCTTTAGGCAAGTCTTGTAGTATCCAAATATGACATTTTGTGACGGAAATATATACAAGGTATAATCTAGAGCATTTTCAAGAACCATCTTTTCTTAATTCATTCATTTCCACATATCAAATGGATTACCCTTTCAATAGTAATTGATTTTCACACTCATGAAATCCGATGGGATTTTAAGAGTATTTTACTTTTAACTTAATGATCAAAGCAAACATAAGAATAACAAATTTGTTTCACTAACCTGATGTCCCTTCATTCCGGGGGCTCCTGGCATTCCTGGGGTTCCGCGGGATCCCTAGTATTGAAAAGGAGAAAAGAAAAGGTTTATTATTATTAGCAATCACTGATATCAATATCCAGAATCGCTTTCAAAATTGATTCATTGAAAAATGAAACTGGCTACTCTACTGTTGACATTTTTATGTACATGTACTATTTTCATTTTGTTCAACTAACATTGTTGAAGATTAGCCTTGTATTAGGACATGCGATCCAACAAAGTCTGTTACATTTATACCTAATAATATTATTATGTACAGGGTTTACAAATCTACCCTTGAAAGCTATTTTAAGTCATCATTATCAAGTTTACTTCATTTCTCTCTATACAAATTTAATTTCTTGGCGAGTAGCTTTTCAGGGGTTGTTAATTTCACTCAATAAAGCTTTGAAGAAAGATGAGGTATATGAGAGAAAAAAAGAAGAGTTTAAGACTTACAGGGGTACCAGCAGGTCCACGTTGTCCCTGAGAGCCTGGGGTACCGTCATCTCCCTGAAATAGAGAAAAATGGACTTGTTCAGTATCAAGTTGGCAATAGACATTATCATAACAATCTCAATAACCATTGCTACAACAAGTAAAAACACATCTTTTTATTATGCTCATGAAAATCAAGGCATGTACAAGTATGTTTCATAGAAAAAAGTTCACAGTTATTCCCCTCCCTCACCAAAAGCAACAAGTAATATACCAGCATTCTTGAGAACAGGCATCTAACAATTTTTTGGTGTCATTTTGGAAACATTGATGTTGAGTACAATCTTGATAACCATTTACAACAAAAGGTTTCAGACCATTCATGATAGTCATAGAAAGTATACAGCACTGAACTTGCTGGCCAATTTCATTATTATCATCGTCATCATCTACTGATTTTGACTACCATATATATATTTCCGACCCAATCAAGAACTGTCTGAATTTTTGAGATTGATTGTAATTTTTTACTCACATCAGATCCTGGGCGTCCTGGAAGTCCTGAGGGTCCTGGTGGTCCAGAGTTGCCCTGAGATACAAGGGGAAAGGGAAAATTACATAACATCAAAACATCATCCTCCATTGAAAAAAAGAATGAAAGCAACTGTTAATTTGCAACAAGTTGAATTACTTTTCCAAAAAGGGAGTCCCATTCAATAATTAGTAAGAATGTTGAATTTGTGAGACATGGTAAAGTAAGCACCAAAGGCACCCAACACACGGGGAAACTGGTGCTATAGAAAAGCCATTATCATCACCATCATCATTAATATTCAAATGTCTCATTAGACTTCAAAGTTTATTTCCATAAGATGGATGTTAAATGGCTGAAAAATTGATCATACCAAGTGTAGAAAAAGAAAAAAAAGAGAAGTAAGATAGACTTACAGGGGGTCCAGTCTCTCCTGAAGGTCCGGAAGGTCCAGTCAAACCTTGAGGTCCCTGGAAGATGAAAATTTTTATAATAATTTTTTCTTGTACAGATGATCATCATTTATTGTGTTTTGTATACTACATATTTATATGAAAATATATAAACATATGAAAATATGTATATACAAAGGGAATATATTCAATACATACTATTTAAAAACATAATTTTTAATCACTCATGAAGTACGCCTGTAATGAACAATTCTAATTCTAGTTTACTAAAAAATCATCTAGAAACACCTACATATCTGTAAGAAAAAGATGTTTACAACTTACTGTTTAAATGTGTTTGGGGGGATATCAGTTTAAATGCACAAATAAGAAGGACGAAAAAAAAAAATGTAGACAGACATGTTTCGGCATTGACTGCCGTGCATGAACAGTACATAGGCTCAGAGCAATCAAAATTTAGCTCTGTAGAAAAAGAGCACAATATATGTTGTACTTTAAAGAAACAATTCTTGAAACAAGTTACTGAGGGGTACAACTTACCCTTGATCCTGGGGGTCCTGGGGGTCCACGTGGTCCAGGGGTACCCTGTAATATCAGAAGTGAGGAAAAGGCATGTTTAACAAGATGATCTTTCTTTTTGTTTCATTTCTACTAGATATAATATTCATAACTCACCTAGCACACAAATCATATAAACACATATAACTTCAACACAAATAATGTGAACACAAATTGCCATAGTTTTATATCAAAGATCCCCCAGACTCTAACTTGAATCTTTACCACTGTTCCTATGACCTTAAACAGAGCCCAGCCCTGTCAGTTTCGAGTGTGTCGAGCTCATGTACAGTAGTATTCCATCAGCATAGTCTCACAAAGCAGACACTGTTTAGCACAACAAATGGGGTTAGTGCCTGCAAACTATTTCATAGAAATGTACATGAAAAAAGAGCTAGTTTTAAGACTTACAGCTGCCTGTGCTTGTGGGTATTGGTATCCGGCAAGAGAGGGTCCCTTGTTGAAGGATGAAGTCTGGGCGGATGCAACCAATGATCCTGACTTGCCTGGTGGTCCAGGAGGTCCAGGGATACCTGGTAGACCAGTTAATCCATCCATACCAGGGTTTCCCTACAATAATAACACATACCATGACATTAATAATAACAACAACAATTATAATATTGAAAAATTCCTGTTTAAAATGAGTTGATACTTTTCATATATTTTTCATGCACAAGTTGATTATTCATGTATTCATCCATAAAAACTGAATGAAAATGAAAATTAAGTTTGGATCTTAAGATGGGTTTAAAGATGAAGTTGAGTTCTGGTCATGCGATTGCATTGTGAAAGAAACGGTGTGGAATAGACCAGATAAGGTTGATCATCTAGCATATAAGAATTTGTGTGTATTGCAAGGTTCTGGAATCATCAAAATGATAAGAAATCTGGTAAAGTTACAAACACTCTACACAAAAAGATGTATACGGGACTACACAAACACGTGGCGAAAAAAACCTCCCCCCGAGTTTTACGATAAACATGACATATTTAGAATATGAAGGCATTTGAAGAGCCATGCTTTTCATGGAACATGTCTTATCTGATGTTCTTCCACATTTGCATAATAACAAATGATAAAGTTTATTTTTCACCTCTTCCCAGAACTCAACCTTCTCTTTAAGCATCACTCTATGCTACAGGCTGAACAAAGGTATGAAATTCATGATAGTTTATGAACAAAATTGTTACTTGAGATAACAGCAAAGAAAACTTACACGGGGTCCAGGGGGTCCTGGTGGTCCATTGTTACCAGCAGGTCCAGCAGGTCCCTGTATGAGAAAATAAGAAAATGCAATTATCAATAGGGGTTCCTATCATAAAGCCTACCTGCAGCCAACCAACAAGTAAACTTAACAACTTCTTGCAAAAATGGGAAAGCATGCAAGTTTAGTTTTGAGAGAAAAATAATGCCTCCAATGACACCAGCTTTTGTGGAAGAGGCATACACACGATACTTAGTTGAACAGGGTCACATATTCACCGAAATAACACTGATTTTTGTTTGTGTCTTTTATTACAAAGAAATGAAAACTAGGACACACATTATTAAGAAAGTAAAAAAGAACTGGGTGTTTTTGACAACAGTTTGAAAAGTGAAGTCGAAGACTTACGGATGGTCCAGGGGGTCCAACTGGTCCTGGTAGACCAGGGGGGAAATTCTGCATGGAAAGAAAGAAAGAAAGAAAGAAAGAAAAGAAAGGTTAAAAACATGAATCATCACAAACCAACAAGCATTTCAAGTATCTTGAAACATAAGTTGTATCCATTTTGCAGTAAATTCTAATTAAGTATGTTTAAGTCACATCGTGTTCTTTGTGGCCGGGTTACTTCTTATAATGATGAACGTGAAATAGAGTACATTCAATCAAAATGGGACAGAAATGTTGCCAACTTACAGCACTATTTATATCGGCATCTCCAGGTTCTCCCTTTGCTCCCTTTTCTCCGCGAGGGCCTTCTGACTGTATGTGGGAAAAGGGGAAATTATTGCATTAGTATTATAGTCATAATTCCTGAGAATCCATTTATATACTGGAATGAGTTAGGCTCCCTTAATAATGACTGTACAGACTAAAGCTTTGAAGAAATATCCACAAGCAAATACTTAAATATATAAGATTTCTAGAGCAACATGTATGTATATATATTCAAACAGGGCAATTAATGCAAAAGGTCTTCATATTCATCATTTCTCTCGAGGTTCATATTCCAGCTCCGATATTTACAAATAGCAAGAAGAAAGTATCAGAAAATAACCCTTTGCCCTTTGGTTTGTTTAACTTTTATCACATTTTAGCTTACATTAATACTGTGAATGGATAGGTTTAATGATAAATGGCACTTACATATTGCCCGGCAGCTGATGATGAAGAATAGAAAGTAAAGAGATGACACATGAAGTGGAGAAAGGGAAGAACAAATATATAATTGATTATTTATTTCTTAACATTCAATGGAAAAGCATACACATGCTTGTTCTACCCTGTTGCCTCTATACTTTCTCCATAGTGTCACTTACTCAGATGACATCAGTATTCATGCAAAATACACAATAGCATGCAACCTGAACAAAGAATTCTCCTTTGAACCTGGATAAAATATGGCAGAAGGAAAACTGTATATAAAAATTGATTTCACAATGATGATACCTATTGAATCAACATGCAAATTTGTCTGAGTGAAATGTCATGCAGGGGTGAACTGAAGAATACAAATATCTAGTTCAATTTTCGACTGGAACCTAGGCCCAGGCTCTGGTTCACGTTTCTGGTGCCACACCACACCTAAACACCACTTACGCTTTTTGGCACATTCCAAACGCTCACAAGAAGAGAGCGAGTTGGGCTGTGAGCCTGTGAAAGAGAATGTATTAGGCGCGTTCGGTGCACGGGTCACCTCTATACAGAGGTAGTTGCTGGCTGTGCAATCAAGCGTGTCTCGATTGACCCGGGTACGCATATCGTAAAAGCCGGTCCGGGAGCCCGAGAAGAGGGCTTGACTGGACTCCCTAGGAGTAAGTATCTCCTCTCCGAGGACAACCCTCTTGCCGGTTCCATCAGAGGTGCTGGCCAAGTAGGCGGACATCTGCCACATGTTTTCTACTACGGCATCTGCACTCTGGTCTTGAGAATTCATGGTGACTGAGAAGAAGACCTCATCACTGCCATCTGTCAGGCTGCTGCTAGACACTGAAAGCCGTGTATTGTCCACTACAACTCCTGCAGTCAGGAAGAGAAAAAAATGGCCACGACTGCATCAAATATTTTGTTTAGAATAATATCAACATCATCTTAATCATTTATTTAAGTCATCATTTTCCCTCTTACCAGGGGTTACAGACTTCTACACCTTGATGGCACTCCCACCCTCCACTCTTCTTGAAATGAGCACCTTCCTCATTTAGAGGAAGGTGCTTACTGCTTTCTTACTGCTTTCTTTCTTCAACAGGTTCATGTTATGTCGATGTAGCTACATCATCTAGATTTTATTTCTATTCTCTTAAACAATATTCATTTCTTTTGTTAACTGAGACGACATTACTGAACATGATAACAGAAAAGGTAATGTAATTTTTTCCTTTTCTGTCTGCTACAATTTAAATAGTTTCTTTTAAAAAATTCTTTCCCATCAACATGTTGATTGGAATGATGCATGACAGGACATGGAAATATCAAAACATAAAGCAATAGATTTTCACTCACCAGCACACCTAACATTGAAGCATTGAGTGAGAACTCTATTGTTGGGCACACCAGACAGCTGGAAATTTGGCACAGCTTCACTCGACTTTTGAAGACGAGCGCAGATATACTGCACTTCATTACAGGTCAATCCTGTCATATCGAAAGTGGTCTCCACAGTTCCAAAGCGAAGCACGTCTTGAGTATTGACAGGGACACTCTTCTGGTAGGTGTTCAGGTTGTAGGCAGTGCGTTCATTGTGGCGTGGTCCTTCCCCAATGGGGTTGTCACTGCCCCATAGGGCGAGTTCCCATAGGTTGACACCACGTAGGGTTGCTGTGTCCGAAGCAGGAGCTGCCATCATATCGAACTGAAGGATATTCTCCCTCTTCTGGCTAATCACAGTTTGGTAGTTGGTGTCTGGGATTGTCTCAAGATCCATGAGCTTCACACCTGGGAAAGCAATGAAGAAGAAAAAAGTTTAGCACTAATTAACCATGTTTCAAATGTAGATAACATTTATTAAAAAAAGATTTATGATTTTTTTCAATTTGATTCTTTTCTAAATAGGTTCATGTAAATATGCTTTGAGATAAATCCTCACAATTAATGAGCGAATCTCTAAGCCAATCTATAAATCAATCCTCAGATTTGTGTCTCACCTCTATCGCATTCATGTTCTTTGCATCGTATAATGGTGTTTCCTCCTGCTGATGTGGTGAACTCAAAGTCTGGTAGTGGTCTCATGCTCTTAGCAAACTCCAAGCACATGTATCTGTACCCGCTGTCACAATTGATCTCATCTAGGTCGAATCTGGTGGCGATGGTATCGATGTTGAGCCTTTGACCAGCGACCAGCGGCTTTCGAGCCTGGAAGGTGTTCAGGATCTGGTAGTTTGTGCTCTGCCTTGGACCAGTTCCGTCTCTACGCTTGCTGGCAAAGATGCCAACACGCCACATCCTCCTTCCTTCAATACCTGAACCGGTTTCAAGTGAATCCACAGACATATCGATCTCCAAAACATCTGGTTGGCTAGGGATGGGTTTACTAGATGTGTATGACCACTCCATGTCCGTCACAATGACACCTAACCAAGGTAAAAAATACAAAAAAAACATGTCATTTAGGACAAAGAGAAAATAGTAACACATCTACAAACTTTATCCACAATGTAGTGACATTTTTGTAGCAAGTGAAACGGAATAAACAATATTTTTCTATTTGTTACAAGAGGACATACTTATCTCTCTCAGTTTCAATTTTAGGATAAAACATGAGCTACATCTTTGACTAAAGAAACTTGAGAGAAATGTTGGTAACAAAAAGTTGTAAAAAGGTATCTCACCTGTACAAGCATCAGCCGGGACTGGAAAACAACTTGTCAGAACATCTTCATTGGGTTGCGTGGTAAGGGTGAAATCATCGGATGCCTCTGGGTTCTTGGAAAGCACTGTACACAAGTACTGAACCTGGGAGCATGGGATACTGGTCATGTCAAAGTTTGCATTCAAGCCAGAGAAATCTATGGTGTCTCCTGGTCTATCTAAGTCTTGGTCAGCATGGTAGTAAGGAAGGATCTGCTCCTGGTAACCAACCCTCTGCCCTGTGCCATCAGGGTTAGTGCTGCCATAGAAGCCAAGGCGCCACAGCTGATCCCCGGTGACAGTACCACCTTCCCTAGCTGTAGAAACTACAGTGGCTAGGTTGATTTCATTGACCGGTTCTCCCTCTCTTAGCCTGAAGGCAGATGGTGTTGTTTCTTGGCCTGTAATGACGACAGCTGTATAAGAACAGAAGAGATTAGCTATGGTCAAATAATGCAACTAGTAAATGGATAAACAGTTATTTCCCCCAGTAATCCAAAGACATTTCATTACAACTGAACTCTGGCTCCAGTTCAATGCATATTAGTAAGGACTTATACAAGGACTAGGAATATCTGGATTTGAAGCTTACCTCTACATTCTCTCTGTTTACAGGACATCAGAGAGTCATCACCATCTATAGTCCGGAAGGAAAACTCTGGATTTGGGTCGGCTCCTTTTGAGAGCTCTAGACAGAGGTATTGATATTGGCTGTTACAACCCAACTGCTCTATATTGAACCTGGTTTCAATATTCCTGAAGGTGATAGGTCTGGGTGGCATCACGGTTCGCCCCTGATTGTACAAATTCAAGATCTGCTGCTGGTGGCCGAGGCGGTTGCCCAGTCCACGTCCGTTGGTGCTTCCAAAAAGGCCCATGGTCCACAAGCCTGACCCATCAAGGTTTCGGCTGTTCAATGTAACATCTGCGGAAGCTGATATGGAGAGTGTTCTGGGCACAGACTCATCGTAGCTCCAGTCAATACCAGTGACAATTACACCTAAAATAAAAATAAAATACGACATGGTTATGGTCTTTCAAAGTATTTCACAGAAGTCACAGTGAGAAAGAAACAACTGCTACTAATGTATTCACAATATGTTTACAATTTTACATATATGTATTTTCTGAATTTAAATGAAAAATTACATCAACAGAAATTTATCAAAGGAACTTGACATACCTTGACATTGTTGTGTCATATCTAGGCAGCTTGTGAGCACTGAGTCATCTGGACTGCCCTGCAGGTTAAAGCTGACCGTTGCATCTGCATTTCTGCGCAGTCTGAAGCACATGTAGCGTGCTTCGTCACAAGACACATCCTGCATATTCACGTCCACCAGCACTTGGCCATAGTCAATGTCTATGCCTGGTCTCAGGGGCCAGGCACTTTGTAACGGATTAAGGATATTAGTGTTCAGTGCTTGTTCTCGACCAGAGCCATCAGGGTTTCGGCTCAGGAATGAATCCACTTGCCACAGACGGTTACCCAGGATTGGTGTCGATTCTGGACTTGTGATAGCACGCAAATCAACTGCAAGCCCATTGCGGGGGTTACCCTCTATCAAAATTGCATCACTACCCAGAGTAGATACAAGGTCTGACACAATCGCATCTGTAAAAAAAATGAAGACAACAAAAGGATTGTTATGCCTTTCTCCACAAAAAGGGAAGCACACTATGAACACAATTGTGAAAATAAAATTGTAAGAACATATTTTATATTTAGTCACTATAAATAGAAATGCCAAGATGGAATCATCAGTTTGTGCCCTAGACATAATTTGAATTCTTCCTTTGAAAATTGTTAACTTACTTGAGTCGCAAGCCATCCGTTTACAAGAAGTGATAGCGTTCTCTGCTGTGTCTCCTATCTGGAAGGTGAAGTCAGTGGAGGGGTTCCTGCCCTTTCTGAAATCAACGCACAGGTATCTGAATTCTGTGCAACCAACAGAGCCAACATCAAAGGTAGTGTCAATGTTGTCTAGGAAGAATGGGGTGTCGCCATCAAGGGGTGTGCCCGCCTGATCAGGACTAAGGATTTGGTCCTCGTAGTTGAACTTTTCTCCTGAACCATCAGGATTCTTACTGCCATACAGGCCCATCTCCCAGAGATCATCTCCTGTGATGTCACGACTGTTTGGGAAAGGCAGGAGGTTGGTTGTGATGGATATGGGGGTCTGCCGCCCTGGTATAGAATCTTCTGCATTGTATGTCCAGTCAATGTTATTTTGAAGATGAACACCTGCAATTGATAAAAGGTAACAAATTTTAATTTAAAAAAAGGAGATCAATACTGCAGCTACAAAAATGTAGAAACAGCATTACAAAAAGGTCATGAATTTGGACATTATATCTGAGATTTCATGTCACAAGTTTTACCTAAGTAAGTACAACTTCATAAGAATATATATATTTACCATTGCATTCAATTCTTTCACACGACTTCACAGCGCTTGGGTCTGGTACTATCTGGAGATTGAAATCCACTCTTGGAGATGGACCTTTGCTGAGTCTTGTGCAAACGTAACCAGCCTGTTCACAAGTAGTCTGTCTAAGGTCCACATTCACAGAGACAGGACCAAAGTCAATGGGGCTTCCAGGGTTGAGGGCACTACTTGCCTGCTGCCTCGACAGCACCTGGTTCTGGACATTGAACTGGAGAGGAGAATCAGGACTGGGAGTGAGGTAGGCAGATAACCGCCACAAGCCAGGACTATTGTCCAGAGGACGAGATTCAGGACTGGAGAAGACAGAGGTGTCGATGTCAACAGTATTCCTGATTCCTTCAGTAACAATAGGGCTACCGACAATATTGGTGGTCATACCCTGAAGCACAACATCTGTGAGATAACGAAAAGAGACAACATGAAGAGAATGAGATAAAAATGCATGGCAAAAATATGAAAGTAAAAAAACTGTGAAGGGTAAACAAAATAATATAAGGTGTGACAAGTGTACAACGTAGGCTAGCAATGATTGCTTTATTGTTGGTCATCACAATCAATATCTATATGGTGCATTCTGTGTAAATTTAAACTTTTTTGGGAATTAGAATCAGTGCTAGGATTTCATACTTATGTTAGAACTCAAGACAATATTCATCATTGCTACTAAAAATATAATGTCTCGGAATCATTTAAAAGTAGAACTAATTCCTCTATTCACCTGAATTACAAAGCAGCTGCTTGCAGTTCACAAGTTTGTTCCCTCCACCCACAACATCGAATACAAAGGCCGGATCAGAGTTATCTGCCCTGGTGAACTCCATGCACAGAAACTGATATTCACCACAACCGATGGCACCAATATTGTATTCAGTGGGTACATTATTGAAGGTGAGGGGAAATTGAGGGTTGAGAGACTTCCGTTGATTCTGGGCATCAAGGATCTGATGGATAGGATCAAAGGTTCTGCCATTGCCATCAAGGTTGTCACTGCCAAAGAGCGACATCCTCCAGAGACGGTTTCCAGTAAGAGGAGAGCTGTTTTCATCAAAGCGAACACTTGCCTGGACAGTGATCGGGCTACGCTGGTTGGGTCGTACTTCATTGGCCCGGAAATCCCAGCTCAAAGTTCTTGCAAGAACACCAGAGCAGGAGACTGCTTCACATCTCCTCATATTTTCTCTCTCTGCAATAAGATTGAACTCTACGTTGGCCCCAGAGTTCTTGTTCAGTTCTACGCAGATGTAGTTGATATCCCTGCAGGTGACGTCTTCCATGCTATAGTCAATGGCCACTTCTCCAAAGTCAATCATGCCTCCTGGAGTCAGGTTGATACTGCTCTGTGCACCACTCAGGACCTCCCCTTCCACTGGGTTGATTCGCTTCCCACTTCCATCAGGGTTTCGGCTGCCCCAGGCACCCACTGACCAAAGACTGATGCCATTGATGCCATTGGAGTTTGGCGCACTGTTGGCAGTCATCGAGAGGACAATTTCATTGCTGGGAGTGCCTTCTATCAAAGAGCCACTCACAAAACCGGTGTCAATATTTGTCAGTTCAACATCTGAAAAGAAAAAAAATCAAAAATAGTAAATAGTAAATATTAACAATTGTTCCACCACTTTCATTAGCTCTACTATTCATAAGTCCTCAATGCATTCATTCATCATTCCTCTCCTAATGCGGTTCCATAATGTAATCTTGGAATTTTTAATAGTGCTTTTATCCACAACACATATGAATTCCAATTTGATCACCAACTGCAGTGGTTGATTCATAACACAATATGCAAATTTAAATACAAATAACAAACGATGTACAGAAAAAAAAATTAAATGTCAAATTACTTCATTTACAGACAAGGTTTAAATATGACTTGCACTTTTCAGTAGTTGGAGTACTCACTTCTTGGGCAAGGCACCTTCTTGCAGCTCACTATAGAGTCACCTCCACTTGTTGTCAGTAGCATGAAAGGTGGCTTGGGGTTGGCTCCTCGTCCAAAGGTGAGGCAGAGATATCCCTCATGCAGACATCCAATCCTGCTAAGGTCTTTCTCACTTCTTACATTTGTAAAGTTTAAAGAGTCATCTCCTACAAGAAGGTTTCGGCTTGCTGCCTTATTGCCTAGGATGTTGCCTTCCAAGATGCCAATGATATCCCCTCGCCCACTCTCCATGGTGTTACCATAGAGTGTCAATGCCCACAAGTTCCTGCCAATGACATCCGCCGACACAGAACTGAATTCAACTACTGCATCCAGCAAGATAGGTATGGGAGCACCAAGGGTGATGCCTTCAGGTGCTTGGTAGTGCCATATCAGATCTGAAGCAATTACTCCTTCACATGGTATGTCAACACAAGATATCCAAGCTTCCCCACTGCTGGCTGTCAGCGTGAATGGCACTGATGTTTGATCATTCTTTGAAAATTCTACACACATATACCTGATTCTCGCACATTCATGAGAACTCATGTCAAAGTTTAGGTCAATATTCCCAAAATCTAAATTCTCATTTGGCACATAGGGCTTGTTCCTCTGACGTGTATCCAAGATTTGGTCTATTTGTCCAAAACGGGGTCCCACTCCATCGGGCTCACCACTTCCAAACAATGATACAGTCCATAAGTCTCTTCCTTGGACACCTGGACCTATGAGACTTCCCTCCAGAGAAAATGTAAGTGGATTCTCTGGCCTTGCATCCAGAATCCTACCATCCTCCAGGGTCAGATACAATTCATTCAGCATCACATCTATATATGCAAACAAAGAACAAAAGTATATACAATGGTGTTATGAGTATTAAGGACAGGAGCTATGGTTTCAACTTTAAATAAGTGCTTGTGGATTTTAACAATTACTTGAGGAAAACCAGGCAGAACCGAAATACTATCATTTACAATTTGAATGTAGGAAAGCAACATAAAAACAAAGGCTTTTTTTCAGCCAATTAGATAAGATACAACAGTTGTTTTCTTGCTCACCATTTTCACATTGCAGCAGTTTACAGTTGACAACCGAGTCTGTCCCATCCTCTGTAGCAAACTCAAAAGAAGGTCGTGGCCTGTCCGCTTGTCCAAACTCCACACACAGGTACGGGAAAGCACCGCATCCAATGGAACTCATATCGAATGTGGTCCTTATGTTGTTGATGTTGAGTCGATGTAACCCGTCTGCTGTACTGGGACCGAGGGGCTCAGATGCCTCGTTTGTTCTGAGAATCTGTCTTTTTTCTCCAATTCTTTGTCCTCTACCATTCAGATTTCGACTACCAAATATTCCCAACTTCCAAAGATTTGATCCAACTACGGAAGCCTCATTGTCCACAAATGATACCTCAGCATCTATGGTCAGATCGCTCTGCTGACCTAGCACCACAGTTGGAGCATTATATTCCCAAGATAATGACCTTGCAGTTGCCACTGTGAATAGAAATATATTTTTAAAAATTATTTCCTTGAAGTTCATTTTGTATCAAAATAAAGTTATGCTTGCAGACAGCATGCAGTTTGAAATTGAATTATAACAAATGGTATTCTTAAAAAGTTTATTGGTATTTAGAATAGTTCATCACTGTGGGGAAACAGAGACAGATAATTGTATTTTTCTCTCTAACACTTTCAATATAGTTTTATTTTAAAAAGTCCTACTTATTGATATATCATCTGTTTGGAGCAAGAAGGGTGTTAACTCACATACTTTGTTGCATAGTTAAGCCCTTCTGGCTCTGAAAAGACGATATGTAGGTAAGTATTAGTACAAGGTGCATGAAGAAACCTACCTGCACATTGGTATGGTATGCATTTGGTGAGGACATTGGAGTTGGGAACAGGTACAACACTGAAGACAGTAGTGGGGTCTTGACCTTTACCGAGTGTCAGACACACATGGGTGACCTGATTGCAGTCTTGGTTGGTCATGTCAATGTTCATAGACACCCTACCAAGCTCCATCGGAGTGCCAGGAACCAGCATGGTGTTCTGCTGCTCTGGGGTAAGGATCTGCATTGTCTGAGCATACTTCCTGCCCGTTCCTCTGCTGTTCTGGCTTCCGTAGGAAGAGAGGGTCCACAGGTTCTGTCCTGCTACACCAACACCAGACCCATTCACCTTGACATACATCTCAATGGGATTGTCGGCTCGACCAGCAACCAGGCTGCCTCGTACAGGGATGGCACTTACAGCCTCAATGTTCACAACTGAAAAGATAGAAATATCCCAAATAAAAAATTCACAAATTGATAGATAATCAGGCTATGGAAGATATTACCAGCATGTGTTCATCAACAAGTCGAGAATTGATTCTTATCGTGTTGCATACCCCAAAACAGAGGCAGATGAAATGTAGCGAAAGACAAATCAATTGGCTAGATTTCAAATGGGTGATACAAATAATGTTTTCCTTTAAATATAGAAAGTATACAATTGGTAAAATGATGTGTTTTCATATGTGGAGCACATCAATCATTTAATTCAGACAACATTTCTGTGAGGGGGCATTGAAATGTAATGTAATTCTCACCTGCTCTACATGGCCAACCCTTGCAAGTGATCTTTGTGTCTCCTGATGGATAGACAGAGAAACTGAAGTCTGGATTTGGATTGTCTGCTTTGGTGAACTCTCCACACATGTAGGTATACTCCGTACACCCAATGGCAGCCAGATCAAACGCAGCCCTGGCGAACCGGAAATTGATATCTCCAGCACTCCTCAATGGATAAGACGCTTCAAACTCATTTAAAGTCTGTCTAACATAATTGAACTTAGCTCCAGAACCTTGGGCGTTGCGACTCCCGTACAGTCCAAGCCGCCAGAGATTCTCTCCAGATACATCGCCGGCACCTTCCACAAAATTTACTTGTGCAGTGATGTTGAGGGGATTGCGTATACCAGCGATAACATTGGAGGCTTGAAGTTCCCACGTAAGTCCTCGCAATTGAACACCTGCAACATCAATACCAGTAATCGAAAAGGTTATTTTGGGCAAAGGCACTACTAGACAGGTCTTCAGAAAGGACATTTTAATGATTGTGAAAAGCTATATATTGAACTAGTTGTGATTTTTTTATAAACCACAACCGAAATGACCAGACAATTGAGGTCAGAACTGAGGAATCTGATTCATAGCACACGCACACAGTTAAATCATTCAAGTGCTACATGTACAAGTGCTACATGTACAAGCACTGTCAAGCAGGTTATGAACTATTTCCTCTTTCAAAGGACAGGGGTTTGAAGATACTGAAGGCTGCCATAATCAGACAAGTCCCCCTCTGCCCACTGACAACTGATGTCCTCCACAAAAACCAAGTCCTGCACTCCACAATTACCAGACACTATACACTGCTCCTATGGATATAGAAACTTGGTCATATTGGCAACTATGTGGGGAAAATAACTTTCATTTGATTCACTACATCTTATCAGTAACAAAAAAAAAATCAGAGGTACAAAAGGAAGAAGTTGTAAAGCGCATCATTATCTAATCCAAAATGATTTTCAAATGTCAAATTTCTTTTGATAGTTTTAAGGATCCTCTTCTCTGAATCAAGTGCGCATTGAAATGATGGGTTAAATTTATCCTTATGGTATGAAGATGTTCTGTGATACATGTAAATGTACCTTTTCTGGCGCATGGAAATGTCCTGTGAAAATATATACTTTGTGAAATCTCTGAAAATGAGCTTGGGTTAAAAGTTGGACATGAACTGATTTACTGAACTGCATACATAGTGAAATGAGCCTGGAATGAATGGGATCACCACAACTCTCACTCACAATTATCTACACACGTATATATTTCTCAAATTCTGTAAATAGACTGTTTATTTGGCTACTCACCTGAACACTCTGAGATGGGTGCACAGTCTGAAAATGTGGTGGCTTGGTTGGGTTTCCCTTTGAATGTGAACTGAGGATCTGGATCATTCCCCTTTCTAATGCGCACACAAACATAATTGATCTCTGAGCAACTGACCCCTCTCATGTCCAGCTCGTATGGGACATTTCGAAAGAAGAATGGAGCCCCCCGCTCAACGGGTGTTGCTTCTTGATTCCTTGTCAGGGCCTGCTCTGATAAGGAGATCTGTTGCCCTACACCATCGGCCCGCAGCGAGCCCCACACTTGGAGCCTCCAAAGACCAGTGCCAGATACATCTTGAGTCTTTCTATTTAGCAAGTCTATGTTCACGTCGACGGGCACACTGTTCACTTGGCCCTCCGATATTGGAGCTGGATTGCTCAGCATCACATCCAAATTCGTGATGGTCACCGCTGTGAGATAAATAGGAGTTGTGTCCATTCAGTCAACATCCATACCTTGTTGTTTATAATCCCTACCCCCTACCAAACTAGCATCACTAACCCCTACTATATACTACACCCTGTTAAACTACCATGATTTACCCACCTGTAACTTACTGCAACTACCCCTCCCATACTACCCTCCTATTCTACTTTGACTAGACCTTAACAAAGCTGTTTCACAAGCCCTCCCAATCACGATAAGACTCCAAAAACAGAAGTAACCAAGTTATCATATCTACAGCTTTACTCAGTATTTCCTAATTCTGAAGAATCCCGAACTGATCACTGTTTAAGTGTGTTAAGAAAGATTCCTTACTCTTCAACCTACCTACTTAGCTTAGCCACATATTTACTTACAAATGCAATTAGCATGCAAAACCCAATTAGTTTAATTAAGGGAAGGAAGTAGGGGATAGGGAATGACAAGGGAGAAAGGAGTGGAAGGGAATAGGGAAGGTGGAAGAACAAGGAAGGGAGGAAAGGCACTGAACATGGAGAATGGATGACAAGAAGCTTCTAAAGAAACCATCTAGTGACATCGCAGAATACAAGAACTTTGGAACTGTGAGAAGAGAACCAATGAACAACATAATAAGCCAAGGAGTATAACATCTGGGTTCTCCATGTGAACAAATTTGATGTAAGGAGCAGACATCCAAGAAGAAACGTGGAATGACAAATGAAACAATGGCCCTCTACAGAAGTGAAGCTACCCAAAACTATACAGGATGAAACAATATCATCTAAAAGTCTATATCTACAAATGACTAGGTAATATGTCGGGGTTGCATGATGAATTGGTGGAAGAAAATTGGTGCCTTCAACCAAGGTGAAAGGAATCCATAAAGTCAGCCAATAACAAATAGGATAGATGCGGACTGAAAGGAATGAACAGAGAAATTTTGAGAAATCAGGGTAGATGTACAAAAGAAATTTAAGAAACAAGAACTAAGAAAACAGATGAAATGAAATGCAGGAAGTCTAGCTGAAGAGGGTTTTGAGAGTTGAAGAAACATGGTGGTCCAATGGAAGAGAGAGAGAAGATTCATGATGAAACATGGGACGTTGCAGCAAGGACAGGATAGAAGTTCTAAGAAGAATCATAATGGATATACAGGTTCTAGCTTCTAAAGAAACCAATATATTCTGCAAGAAAATGATAAAATAGTAGTGGACAGGATTCAAAAGTTCAAAGAATGAAGGGAAATATGGTTCACATAGGAATGCATGGTGGTGATAAAGGAGCATCAGTGGCATTTCTGGCAACCAAAGACCAATCTACAGGAAGGTGACAGGAGATGAAGGGATACAAAGGTCCAATGAATGAAAGGTCCAAGGGATGAAAGGTCAGAGGAATTGAAGGGTGAGATGGTTCACAAAGGAAGGCAGATGAGGGATTGATGAAAGGTCCAGGAGTGCAAGGTCCGTTTGGTAGAATGGTGAAGGTTTCTGGCTACTCAGGCAGGGATCGTGCTTGTCAATCCAGACTCACCAAGAGGGCAGCGGAGACAACACTCTCCAGGAACTTGTTTAGGGTTGGGGCATTTGGGCACCTTACAGGTGTCAATCTGGCATGTGGTGGTGGCATTGTTGCAAGCGCAAGTGGTGCATTCATTTGCCTTCCACCTCTTGCCATGGGGTTTCAACAATCCACGGTACAGGCAGGGTAGGTTGTCGGCCTGGGCGTTGTTGAAATCATCAGCATTGAGCATGCCTGTGTGGGTTGGTGCCCATGCACAATCCATGCATCGAGGAGGATTTGGTGTAGGGAAGGGGATTGTCAAGCATTGGGTAAGGGTATTGAATTAATAAGAGAATAGATCCATGCAGTATCCATACTATCATATTAAACTCAGCATTACTAATATATATTTATATATTTATATATCATATTTCATTCAATCATTCATATGGTTTTTAGATGGGAGATTAAGAGGAATGGGCCAAACTTTAAAGGGACTGGGAGAGGGATTGTAAGTTGCTTAGATTGGGATATAAATGTGTAGATGCAGGAGATTTATAATAGTGGAGGGTTAACATTTGTTAAAAATTACATTATTTCTCTTCCCTGGCAAGAATTACTACTATCTAACCCACTTCATATAGATTACTTAGTATTAAGTTTTGAAATAACTCGTCATTAAAGTTATTTCCATAAAGATATCAAATTACTTACTGTATTTACCTCTAACTCAGGAAGATTTGCATTATATATTTGAAATAAATGGTCTTAACTAAAGAATCCCTAGCAAGGACATTTTACTGTTGAATACAATATCTAAAAAGTAAGTTAAATGTCCCTCTCAAATTCTATGTTAAAATCTTAGATTAACAAGTTGCAGGGAATATATTTCAACATCAGAAGGTTGCCTGAGGAGTCAAGAAAGTTATGCAGAGATTATAAAGCATTTACAATCAGTCCATGTATTTGTCAAAATAGCATAATGAACATGTTTCAGTTTCATTTTCGTAGAAAAGTCACCAATAAGTCCAGCTGTCATGACATGGGACAGGTAACTGTTTGAGAACTGGTATCTCAGAGTTTTCTTCTCAGATTTAAAAAACAAAAAAATATTTGATTAAAAATCTTCATAAAATAATTGAATTCCTTTAATCTTTTTTAAAACTAATATTCAAGGTTTCAAGAAATTTGGAATTGACTTTTTGCTGCAAGACACAAATTTCATCCATTAGTGAATTATAATCATTTCCTACTTTAAGGTTTTTTTATAGTTTTGAAAACCACTTTTATATTGAATTTTGATATTTCAAAATAAAACTGAAAAAGCTACATCATTGACAAATAATAGACTTAGATCATATAGAATAATGATTTTAAAAGCATCCAATTCTTTCAACTTCCAAATCAGAAGGAGGTGAGGTTACAGTGTCTGTATTTTCTTCTCACTTTGACACAAAATATCGAATAACAGAAAACAAAAACAATATTTCGCTGAATTTATCCTTTGAGTATTAAAACAAAAGGACATTGCAAGTACCCCTTTGCTATTTTGATGAAGGCAGTTTTGCATTATTTCAAAACAATCATTATTTTGAGAGAAAGAACTGGATGCTCATGAATACATTTCATAGTGCATCATGCAGATAAAAAAAAAAAACTTAGTGCAAACATACAAGATAACACATGGTAATTCATTTAGGTACTCACCTCAAAAGTAACAAAATGCATGATTCTCACGGGGGGTCATAACCCAGCTGATAAAAAGATTCCAACTCTAAGAAACATTGTCAAAATTTCCATGGTTTCAAACAAGAAAACACAAGGTAACAAGGTTTTATGTCATTCATTTTTCTCTCATCCAAACTATATGACAGCACACATGAATGACAGTGAACCGTGGACTGAGTGGAGAAAGGCCTAGCAAGCCTGCATGTGTTAGGTGCGTTTGAATTCCAATTGGAATGGTGACTTTATGGAGTGGTCGGTGGAAATGGTGGTGAAAATACCAAATTATCTCACACCAAAGACTCAGGACAAAATTCGGGTTTGAAAAATGCTATGAACTTAAAGAGACTTTTCTGGATATCATGAATGGTGCTCATGAGTGAAGTTTACACAACATCAATTTAAACGAAAATGAAAACAAAATTAAATCAAACAAACATTATCTCAAATCAAGAAAAATGAAATTAGAAATGATGAAGAAAAAGATACAAAGAAAATGTATCAACTAAAAACTTGAACTTGTGAAAATAGAAAACAATCTACATAATGCGCACACAAATACAATCACACATCTGAAATCGGAATGTAAAAGCACATCTAAGGTGATGGGAGAAAATGTCATCGTTATAATGGGTGCATATGAGACGGAAAAAAAATGTGCCATATTTTATCAGGTTCAATGGTATCAAATGATCAACTCGATTCATTTAATTTATTCTAAAGACACTTTCATGAGGAGAACACTGATGTTCAATGAGTAATTTCATTGGAGAAAGTAACATTGAGGCATACAGGTAATATCAAGAACGAATTAAGCCAATGTACATTTTTAAAACTACTGAAACAGAAAATATTCTCATACAAACAAGGCAACTACTTTGTGTAGTCTACTCAATCGGCATGCACTCTTCATGCAAGTAGAGCATTCCAGCTAGGCATCTTTTCGGTGTGGTTGACATGCAGTTCACCACTCACTATTGATAAACTTCATGCTGAATACTCCGAGACAGGCTATCCAACTCTATTAGCCATCAAGCGTTCTCATTCCTGGTGCCCGCAAGGCCATAATTAATTGATTAGCTCTCTCCACAACATAGCAGTGCATACATTCCTACCTATACTACTACAACTGTACAAGTCTACAACACAACACGAACAAGAGACAGCTACAACACATACAAGCAACATCCAAGGGTTAGGTTTTGGTAATTAGGAAACTCTACCACCCCTAAACAAACAAAAAACTTTTTTTTTTCTCATGAAGGGTCTATCCCTTTTTTTTTAATCAAAAGGGCACAGATTCTTGCATAGGATTTAAAATCCAAATTTTATTTTTACAATTGTATATTACCATAACAAGTAAAAAGCCCACATTTAAGTTAGCTTGGAAATAATCCCTTATAAAGAAATTTTTTTTGCTTGAACATCTGCCAGTAATAGCAGTATGCATTCGGACCTTCTTAAAAGTTCCAATGGACTGGGAAGATGATGCCAAAATCTTTCCAAATTTCAACTGTAATGATAATCATTTATATCCCATACAG
>BEXV01000298.1:112786-144098 GCA_003118195.1 Hemicentrotus pulcherrimus | reverse complement strand
TCGGAATCATTTAAAAGTAGAACTAATTCCTCTATTCACCTGAATTACAAAGCAGCTGCTTGCAGTTCACAAGTTTGTTCCCTCCACCCACAACATCGAAAACAAAGGCCGGATCAGAGTTATCTGCCCTGGTGAACTCCATGCACAGAAACTGATATTCACCACAACCGATGGCACCAATATTGTATTCAGTGGGTACATTATTGAAGGTGAGGGGAAACTGAGGGTTGAGAGACTTCCGTTGATTCTGGGCATCAAGGATCTGATGGATAGGATCAAAGGTTCTGCCATTGCCATCAAGGTTGTCACTGCCAAAGAGCGACATCCTCCAGAGACGGTTTCCAGTAAGAGGAGAGCTGTTTTCATCAAAGCGAACACTTGCCTGGACAGTGATCGGGCTACGCTGGTTGGGTCGTACTTCATTGGCCCGGAAATCCCAGCTCAAAGTTCTTGCAAGAACACCAGAGCAGGAGACTGCTTCACATCTCCTCATATTTTCTCTCTCTGCAATAAGATTGAACTCTACGTTGGCCCCAGAGTTCTTGTTCAGTTCTACGCAGATGTAGTTGATATCCCTGCAGGTGACGTCTTCCATGCTATAGTCAATGGCCACTTCTCCAAAGTCAATCATGCCTCCTGGAGTCAGGTTGATACTGCTCTGTGCACCACTCAGGACCTCCCCTTCCACTGGGTTGATTCGCTTCCCACTTCCATCAGGGTTTCGGCTGCCCCAGGCACCCACTGACCAAAGACTGATGCCATTGATGCCATTGGAGTTAGGCGCACTGTTGGCAGTCATCGAGAGGACAATTTCATTGCTGGGAGTGCCTTCTATCAAAGAGCCACTCACAAAACCGGTGTCAATATTTGTCAGTTCAACATCTGAAAAGAAAAAAAAAAAGAAAAGATAAAAATAGTAAATATTAATGATTGTTCCGCCACTTTCATTAGCTCTACTATTCATAAGTCCTCAATGCATTCATTCATCATTCCTCTCCTAATGCGGTTCCATAATGTAATCTTGGAATTTTTAATAGTGCTTTTATCCACAACACATATGAATTCCAATTTGATCACCAACTGCAGTGGTTGATTCATAACACAATATGCAAATTTAAATACAAATAACAAACGATGTACAGAAAAAAAAATTAAATGTCAAATTACTTCATTTACAGACAAGGTTTAAATATGACTTGCACTTTTCAGTAGTTGGAGTACTCACTTCTTGGGCAAGGCACCTTCTTGCAGCTCACTATAGAGTCACCTCCACTTGTTGTCAGTAGCATGAAAGGTGGCTTGGGGTTGGCTCCTCGTCCAAAGGTGAGGCAGAGATATCCCTCATGCAGACATCCAATCCTGCTAAGGTCTTTCTCACTTCTTACATTTGTAAAGTTTAAAGAGTCATCTCCTACAAGAAGGTTTCGGCTTGCTGCCTTATTGCCTAGGATGTTGCCTTCCAAGATGCCAATGATATCCCCTCGCCCACTCTCCATGGTGTTACCATAGAGTGTCAATGCCCACAAGTTCCTGCCAATGACATCCGCCGACACAGAACTGAATTCAACTACTGCATCCAGCAAGATAGGTATGGGAGCACCAAGGGTGATGCCTTCAGGTGCTTGGTAGTGCCATATCAGATCTGAAGCAATTACTCCTTCACATGGTATGTCAACACAAGATATCCAAGCTTCCCCACTGCTGGCTGTCAGCGTGAATGGCACTGATGTTTGATCATTCTTTGAAAATTCTACACACATATACCTGATTCTCGCACATTCATGAGAACTCATGTCAAAGTTTAGGTCAATATTCCCAAAATCTAAATTCTCATTTGGCACATAGGGCTTGTTCCTCTGACGTGTATCCAAGATTTGGTCTATTTGTCCAAAACGGGGTCCCACTCCATCGGGCTCACCACTTCCAAACAATGACACAGTCCATAAGTCTCTTCCTTGGACACCTGGACCTATGAGACTTCCCTCCAGAGAAAATGTAAGTGGATTCTCTGGCCTTGCATCCAGAATCCTACCATCCTCCAGGGTCAGATACAATTCATTCAGCATCACATCTATATATGCAAACAAAGAACAAAAGTATATACAATGGTGTTATGAGTATTAAGGACAGGAGCTATGGTTTCAACTTTAAATAAGTGCTTGTGGATTTTAACAATTACTTGAGGAAAACCAGGCAGAACCGAAATACTATCATTTACAATTTGAATGTAGGAAAGCAACATAAAAACAAAGGCTTTTTTTCAGCCAATTAGATAAGATACAACAGTTGTTTTCTTGCTCACCATTTTCACATTGCAGCAGTTTACAGTTGACAACCGAGTCTGTCCCATCCTCTGTAGCAAACTCAAAAGAAGGTCGTGGCCTGTCCGCTTGTCCAAACTCCACACACAGGTACGGGAAAGCACCGCATCCAATGGAACTCATATCGAATGTGGTCCTTATGTTGTTGATGTTGAGTCGATGTAACCCGTCTGCTGTACTGGGACCGAGGGGCTCAGATGCCTCGTTTGTTCTGAGAATCTGTCTTTTTTCTCCAATTCTTTGTCCTCTACCATTCAGATTTCGACTACCAAATATTCCCAACTTCCAAAGATTTGATCCAACTACGGAAGCCTCATTGTCCACAAATGATACCTCAGCATCTATGGTCAGATCGCTCTGCTGACCTAGCACCACAGTTGGAGCATTATATTCCCAAGATAATGACCTTGCAGTTGCCACTGTGAATAGAAATATATTTTTAAAAATTATTTCCTTGAAGTTCATTTTGTATCAAAATAAAGTTATGCTTGCAGACAGCATGCAGTTTGAAATTGAATTATAACAAATGGTATTCTTAAAAAGTTTATTGGTATTTAGAATAGTTCATCACTGTGGGGAAACAGAGACAGATAATTGTATTTTTCTCTCTAACACTTTCAATATAGTTTTATTTTAAGAAGTCCTACTTATTGATATATCATCTGTCTGGAGCAAGAAGGGTGTTAACTCACATACTTTGTTGCATAGTTAAGCCCTTCTGGCTCTGAAAAGACGATATGTAGGTAAGTATTAGTACAAGGTGCATGAAGAAACCTACCTGCACATTGGTATGGTATGCATTTGGTGAGGACATTGGAGTTGGGAACAGGTACAACACTGAAGACAGTAGTGGGGTCTTGACCTTTACCGAGAGTCAGACACACATGGGTGACCTGATTGCAGTCTTGGTTGGTCATGTCAATGTTCATAGACACCCTACCAAGCTCCATCGGAGTGCCGGGAACCAGCATGGTGTTCTGCTGCTCTGGGGTAAGGATCTGCATTGTCTGAGCATACTTCCTGCCCGTTCCTCTGCTGTTCTGGCTTCCGTAGGAAGAGAGGGTCCACAGGTTCTGTCCTGCTACACCAACACCAGACCCATTCACCTTGACATACATCTCAATGGGATTGTCGGCTCGACCAGCAACCAGGCTGCCTCGTACAGGGATGGCACTTACAGCCTCAATGTTCACAACTGAAAAGATAGAAATATCCCAAATAAAAAATTCACAAATTGATAGATAATCAGGCTATGGAAGATATTACCAGCATGTGTTCATCAACAAGTCGAGAATTGATTCTTATCGTGTTGCATACCCCAAAACAGAGGCAGATGAAATGTAGCGAAAGACAAATCAATTGGCTAGATTTCAAATGGGTGATACAAATAATGTTTTCCTTTAAATATAGAAAGTATACAATTGGTAAAATGATGTGTTTTCATATGTGGAGCACATCAATCATTTAATTCAGACAACATTTCTGTGAGGGGGCATTGAAATGTAATGTAATTCTCACCTGCTCTACATGGCCAACCCTTGCAAGTGATCTTTGTGTCTCCTGATGGATAGACAGAGAAACTGAAGTCTGGATTTGGATTGTCTGCTTTGGTGAACTCTCCACACATGTAGGTATACTCCGTACACCCAATGGCAGCCAGATCAAACGCAGCCCTGGCGAACCGGAAATTGATATCTCCAGCACTCCTCAATGGATAAGACGCTTCAAACTCATTTAAAGTCTGTCTAACATAATTGAACTTAGCTCCAGAACCTTGGGCGTTGCGACTCCCGTACAGTCCAAGCCGCCAGAGATTCTCTCCAGATACATCGCCGGCACCTTCCACAAAATTTACTTGTGCAGTGATGTTGAGGGGATTGCGTATACCAGCGATAACATTGGAGGCTTGAAGTTCCCACGTAAGTCCTCGCAATTGAACACCTGCAACATCAATACCAGTAATCGAAAAGGTTATTTTGGGCAAAGGCACTACTAGACAGGTCTTCAGAAAGGACATTTTAATGATTGTGAAAAGCTATATATTGAACTAGTTGTGATTTTTTTATAAACCACAACCGAAATGACCAGACAATTGAGGTCAGAACTGAGGAATCTGATTCATAGCACACGCACACAGTTAAATCATTCAAGTGCTACATGTACAAGTGCTACATGTACAAGCACTGTCAAGCAGGTTATGAACTATTTCCTCTTTCAAAGGACAGGGGTTTGAAGATACTGAAGGCTGCCATAATCAGACAAGTCCCCCTCTGCCCACTGACAACTGATGTCCTCCACAAAAACCAAGTCCTGCACTCCACAATTACCAGACACTATACACTGCTCCTATGGATATAGAAACTTGGTCATATTGGCAACTATGTGGGGAAAATAACTTTCATTTGATTCACTACATCTTATCAGTAACAAAAAAAAAATCAGAGGTACAAAAGGAAGAAGTTGTAAAGCGCATCATTATCTAATCCAAAATGATTTTCAAATGTCAAATTTCTTTTGATAGTTTTAAGGATCCTCTTCTCTGAATCAAGTGCGCATTGAAATGATGGGTTAAATTTATCCTTATGGTATGAAGATGTTCTGTGATACATGTAAATGTACCTTTTCTGGCGCATGGAAATGTCCTGTGAAAATATATACTTTGTGAAATCTCTGAAAATGAGCTTGGGTTAAAAGTTGGACATGAACTGATTTACTGAACTGCATACATAGTGAAATGAGCCTGGAATGAATGGGATCACCACAACTCTCACTCACAATTATCTACACACGTATATATTTCTCAAATTCTGTAAATAGACTGTTTATTTGGCTACTCACCTGAACACTCTGAGATGGGTGCACAGTCTGAAAATGTGGTGGCTTGGTTGGGTTTCCCTTTGAATGTGAACTGAGGATCTGGATCATTCCCCTTTCTAATGCGCACACAAACATAATTGATCTCTGAGCAACTGACCCCTCTCATGTCCAGCTCGTATGGGACATTTCGAAAGAAGAATGGAGCCCCCCGCTCAACGGGTGTTGCTTCTTGATTCCTTGTCAGGGCCTGCTCTGATAAGGAGATCTGTTGCCCTACACCATCGGCCCGCAGCGAGCCCCACACTTGGAGCCTCCAAAGACCAGTGCCAGATACATCTTGAGTCTTTCTATTTAGCAAGTCTATGTTCACGTCGACGGGCACACTGTTCACTTGGCCCTCCGATATTGGAGCTGGATTGCTCAGCATCACATCCAAATTCGTGATGGTCACCGCTGTGAGATAAATAGGAGTTGTGTCCATTCAGTCAACATCCATACCTTGTTGTTTATAATCCCTACCCCCTACCAAACTAGCATCACTAACCCCTACTATATACTACACCCTGTTAAACTACCATGATTTACCCACCTGTAACTTACTGCAACTACCCCTCCCATACTACCCTCCTATTCTACTTTGACTAGACCTTAACAAAGCTGTTTCACAAGCCCTCCCAATCACGATAAGACTCCAAAAACAGAAGTAACCAAGTTATCATATCTACAGCTTTACTCAGTATTTCCTAATTCTGAAGAATCCCGAACTGATCACTGTTTAAGTGTGTTAAGAAAGATTCCTTACTCTTCAACCTACCTACTTAGCTTAGCCACATATTTACTTACAAATGCAATTAGCATGCAAAACCCAATTAGTTTAATTAAGGGAAGGAAGTAGGGGATAGGGAATGACAAGGGAGAAAGGAGTGGAAGGGAATAGGGAAGGTGGAAGAACAAGGAGGGGAAGGAAAGGCACTGAACATGGAGAATGGATGACAAGAAGCTTCTAAAGAAACCATCTAGTGACATCGCAGAATACAAGAACATCAGAACTGTGAGAAGAGAACCAATGAACAACATAATAAGCCAAGGAGTATAACATCTGGGTTCTCCATGTGAACAAATTTGATGTAAGGAGCAGACATCCAAGAAGAAACGTGGAATGACAAATGAAACAATGGCCCTCTACAGAAGTGAAGCTACCCAAAACTATACAGGATGAAACAATATCATCTAAAAGTCTATATCTACAAATGACTAGGTAATATGTCGGGGTTGCATGATGAATTGGTGGAAGAAAATTGGTGCCTTCAACCAAGGTGAAAGGAATCCATAAAGTCAGCCAATAACAAATAGGATAGATGCGGACTGAAAGGAATGAACAGAGAAATTTTGAGAAATCAGGGTAGATGTACAAAAGAAATTTAAGAAACAAGAACTAAGAAAACAGATGAAATGAAATGCAGGAAGTCTAGCTGAAGAGGGTTTTGAGAGTTGAAGAAACATGGTGGTCCAATGGAAGAGAGAGAGAAGATTCATGATGAAACATGGGACGTTGCAGCAAGGACAGGATAGAAGTTCTAAGAAGAATCATAATGGATATACAGGTTCTAGCTTCTAAAGAAACCAATATATTCTGCAAGAAAATGATAAAATAGTAGTGGACAGGATTCAAAAGTTCAAAGAATGAAGGGAAATATGGTTCACATAGGAATGCATGGTGGTGATAAAGGAGCATCAGTGGCATTTCTGGCAACCAAAGACCAATCTACAGGAAGGTGACAGGAGATGAAGGGATACAAAGGTCCAATGAATGAAAGGTCCAAGGGATGAAAGGTCAGAGGAATTGAAGGGTGAGATGGTTCACAAAGGAAGGCAGATGAGGGATTGATGAAAGGTCCAGGAGTGCAAGGTCCGTTTGGTAGAATGGTGAAGGTTTCTGGCTACTCAGGCAGGGATCGTGCTTGTCAATCCAGACTCACCAAGAGGGCAGCGGAGACAACACTCTCCAGGAACTTGTTTAGGGTTGGGGCATTTGGGCACCTTACAGGTGTCAATCTGGCATGTGGTGGTGGCATTGTTGCAAGCGCAAGTGGTGCATTCATTTGCCTTCCACCTCTTGCCATGGGGTTTCAACAATCCACGGTACAGGCAGGGTAGGTTGTCGGCCTGGGCGTTGTTGAAATCATCAGCATTGAGCATGCCTGTGTGGGTTGGTGCCCATGCACAATCCATGCATCGAGGAGGATTTGGTGTAGGGAAGGGGATTGTCAAGCATTGGGTAAGGGTATTGAATTAATAAGAGAATAGATCCATGCAGTATCCATACTATCATATTAAACTCAGCATTACTAATATATATTTATATATTTATATATCATATTTCATTCAATCATTCATATGGTTTTTAGATGGGAGATTAAGAGGAATGGGCCAAACTTTAAAGGGACTGGGAGAGGGATTGTAAGTTGCTTAGATTGGGATATAAATGTGTAGATGCAGGAGATTTATTATAGTGGAGGGTTAACATTTGTTAAAAATTACATTATTTCTCTTCCCTGGCAAGAATTACTACTATCTAACCCACTTCATATAGATTACTTAGTATTAAGTTTTGAAATAACTCGTCATTAAAGTTATTTCCATAAAGATATCAAATTACTTACTGTATTTACCTCTAACTCAGGAAGATTTGCATTATATATTTGAAATAAATGGTCTTAACTAAAGAATCCCTAGCAAGGACATTTTACTGTTGAATACAATATCTAAAAAGTAAGTTAAATGTCCCTCTCAAATTCTATGTTAAAATCTTAGATTAACAAGTTGCAGGGAATATATTTCAACATCAGAAGGTTGCCTGAGGAGTCAAGAAAGTTATGCAGAGATTATAAAGCATTTACAATCAGTCCATGTATTTGTCAAAATAGCATAATGAACATGTTTCAGTTTCATTTTCGTAGAAAAGTCACCAATAAGTCCAGCTGTCATGACATGGGACAGGTAACTGTTTGAGAACTGGTATCTCAGAGTTTTCTTCTCAGATTTAAAAAACAAAAAAATATTTGATTAAAAATCTTCATAAAATAATTGAATTCCTTTAATCTTTTTTAAAACTAATATTCAAGGTTTCAAGAAATTTGGAATTGACTTTTTGCTGCAAGACACAAATTTCATCCATTAGTGAATTATAATCATTTCCTACTTTAAGGTTTTTTTATAGTTTTGAAAACCACTTTTATATTGAATTTTGATATTTCAAAATAAAACTGAAAAAGCTACATCATTGACAAATAATAGACTTAGATCATATAGAATAATGATTTTAAAAGCATCCAATTCTTTCAACTTCCAAATCAGAAGGAGGTGAGGTTACAGTGTCTGTATTTTCTTCTCACTTTGACACAAAATATCGAATAACAGAAAACAAAAACAATATTTCGCTGAATTTATCCTTTGAGTATTAAAACAAAAGGACATTGCAAGTACCCCTTTGCTATTTTGATGAAGGCAGTTTTGCATTATTTCAAAACAATCATTATTTTGAGAGAAAGAACTGGATGCTCATGAATACATTTCATAGTGCATCATGCAGATAAAAAAAAAAAACTTAGTGCAAACATACAAGATAACACATGGTAATTCATTTAGGTACTCACCTCAAAAGTAACAAAATGCATGATTCTCACGGGGGGTCATAACCCAGCTGATAAAAAGATTCCAACTCTAAGAAACATTGTCAAAATTTCCATGGTTTCAAACAAGAAAACACAAGGTAACAAGGTTTTATGTCATTCATTTTTCTCTCATCCAAACTATATGACAGCACACATGAATGACAGTGAACCGTGGACTGAGTGGAGAAAGGCCTAGCAAGCCTGCATGTGTTAGGTGCGTTTGAATTCCAATTGGAATGGTGACTTTATGGAGTGGTCGGTGGAAATGGTGGTGAAAATACCAAATTATCTCACACCAAAGACTCAGGACAAAATTCGGGTTTGAAAAATGCTATGAACTTAAAGAGACTTTTCTGGATATCATGAATGGTGCTCATGAGTGAAGTTTACACAACATCAATTTAAACGAAAATGAAAACAAAATTAAATCAAACAAACATTATCTCAAATCAAGAAAAATGAAATTAGGAAATGATGAAAAAAAATACAAAGAAAGTAAATTAACTAAAAACTTGAACTTGTGAAAATAGAAAACAATCTACATAATGCGCACACAAATACAATCACACATCTGAAATCGGAATGTAAAAGCACATCTAAGGTGATGGGAGAAAATGTCATCGTTATAATGGGTGCATATGAGACGGAAAAAAAATGTGCCATATTTTATCAGGTTCAATGGTATCAAATGATCAACTCGATTCATTTAATTTATTCTAAAGACACTTTCATGAGGAGAACACTGATGTTCAATGAGTAATTTCATTGGAGAAAGTAACATTGAGGCATACAGGTAATATCAAGAACGAATTAAGCCAATGTACATTTTTAAAACTACTGAAACAGAAAATATTCTCATACAAACAAGGCAACTACTTTGTGTAGTCTACTCAATCGGCATGCACTCTTCATGCAAGTAGAGCATTCCAGCTAGGCATCTTTTCGGTGTGGTTGACATGCAGTTCACCACTCACTATTGATAAACTTCATGCTGAATACTCCGAGACAGGCTATCCAACTCTATTAGCCATCAAGCGTTCTCATTCCTGGTGCCCGCAAGGCCATAATTAATTGATTAGCTCTCTCCACAACATAGCAGTGCATACATTCCTACCTATACTACTACAACTGTACAAGTCTACAACACAACACGAACAAGAGACAGCTACAACACATACAAGCAACATCCAAGGGTTAGGTTTTGGTAATTAGGAAACTCTACCACCCCTAAACAAACAAAAAACTTTTTTTTTTCTCATGAAGGGTCTATCCCTTTTTTTTTAATCAAAAGGGCACAGATTCTTGCATAGGATTTAAAATCCAAATTTTATTTTTACAATTGTATATTACCATAACAAGTAAAAAGCCCACATTTAAGTTAGCTTGGAAATAATCCCTTATAAAGAAATTTTTTTTGCTTGAACATCTGCCAGTAATAGCAGTATGCATTCGGACCTTCTTAAAAGTTCCAATGGACTGGGAAGATGATGCCAAAATCTTTCCAAATTTCAACTGTAATGATAATCATTTATATCCCATACAGCCCTTACCACATATTTGTATACGTGTGGTAAGCTCTTTTCCCGAAAGGTGAAACAATCAATCATCTGATCTTCATGGGATTAATGTGCCACTTGCCAAATTATTTTAATTTCACGTCTCCACCTATTGGTTAATTTTGCAATTGACAAAATCAAAAGTTTAAGACCAGAGGTTATCAAGTGCAGTAATAATCTAGTCTACTCCGTCTCTGTGCAGACAAACTAATTATTAAAATAGAGTTAATATATCTCATATCAAGTCACTACTTTTCAAGTGCAAACACATACTATGAGGTCTACTTGACATGCACTAGATGTTCTAAGTGTTTTGTGTCTGTATGTCAATGTGAAAAGAATTATTGTGCAAAGTCTAATGAAAAGAAATCAGATGTTCTATGGTTTTCAATTAGTTTGTGAGAAAAAAAGAAAGTCAACACTACTGGCTCAATTGGCTCGTATAAGCCTGTTTTTTATTGTATAATTTTTAACTAATTTTTTTTTTCTTCCCTCAATATTTTGAATGAAAATTACAAATAGAATGAAAATCAAAAATTGTATTTGAATTCCAAAGAGTTAGAGTTGCAAAAAATTCCTAATCCCACACTTTGATGGGTTTTCATTTTCTTATGGCAAGGAAAAATAAAATTGTGGGATATAAACAAAAAAATAGGGGAAAAAACAGATGAAGGAGAAAAAAAGTGAAGAAAAGTTTAATAAAACCAGGCATTAGTTGCAACAGCACATGCACACATGTCAAAATCTAACAGGCATAAGATGCAATAAGTGGACTCAATAAAATTGAATTGAGCAAATATAATGATATTCAATTGAATTAAAAAAAATATATAATTCAGTTGAATCAAAATTTTGAGTTTAAAAACTTTTCCAATGCTCTCTGCAAGAAAGATATTTTTAAAATAATTTTTTAAGGCAGATTCATAATTTCTACTCGATAATTGTTCCATGTTTTGCTCAAATCAATTTTAAAAGTGATATATATATATACTGTCATTCAAATAAAAACATCATTCTTATGATGAAAGCAATCGTGCACTTAAAATCATGCTGAAATAATTCATGCTAAGAATGAAAGCATTTCACTTGAAATGAAACATTAACCATGCTCATATATACCAACAATACATGCAAAATGAATTTTAAAGAAAAACATAATTTCAGGCAGAATTACATTCTTCATGAACAAATTCATGCAAAAACAAAAATAAAATGAACATTGTATTTGAGGGAAATCTCCACTTCAAAAACTCAATGTGGGGACCACTCATGCATGATGTGTAAAGCATTTGCAAATAAATGAATTACTACTAAAGGGACCATTGCATAAATAACTAAAAAAAGACCTAACATTGAAACACTCAAATCCAGTGACATAATTCATGCAATAGAACATGCATGGACTACCTATATTTCCAAAGCAAAAAACAATTCTTTAACACAATAATTTGGAGGGGAAAAAAAGATAATGCAAGCTGGGAGTAATAATTCACAGATACTTTGACAATTATCAGGCAAAAGAATAAATAATAATAATATCTCAACTAATTCAGCCTTGGCAAGCAGGATAGGAATAAAGAAATTCCAAATTTGGTCGAATAAAATACTGAGGTCAAAATAAAATTTAAAGTTGAAATTAAAAGAAGGTGGTCATGATTAACATAACAATCATTCCCTTAATTATTTATTCTGAAAGAGTACATTGTACTTGTAACTAGTGTGAATAGTTGCAAAGACTAGAGTACTATATGTTGTTTGTTGTGAACTAATTTATCCAAAAAGAGTAAATTGTACTTGTAACTAGTGTAAATGGTTTCAAAGACTTGAGTACCTACATTGTTTGTTGTGACTTAATAGTTACCTTCCCAAAATCATGGTACACATGATGGCATCCAAAAGATCAATTTGAAATACATTCTGTGTTTTAATAACTCAGATCTTAAAAAGAAAAAGAAAATAACATCACCACACATGTACTATGATTACAGTACTTGATAAATACCCCATTATTTGTAACATTGTTTTATTTTTGTAGTATAATTTGTTTCTATATCTTCATGAGTGATATCATATGATATAAAATTAGCCTTCATTTACTATGATTTTGGGAATTATTTCTTCTCTTTCTACATTTTCAGCTATACTAAGCAATACTAAGTTCTTGATTTACCGACTCACTCAAGCTTCTCACACATCACTTATATAGTCTCAGACAAAAAAGCAACCATCAATAGTATTATATGGTCCTCTGTATATCTCAGTGTATATCATAAGTATCCAATTTTTTGGAGTCACTATACTGGTATCACCTGCATTAGAGGCTATGTTTAGAGTAGATCAAATAATGACTAAGCCATCAAAATGATCAAATAATGACTAAGCCATCAAAATGATCAAATAATGACTAAGCCATCAAAATTTGTCATTCAATCTTTTAGAAATAAAAATGATGACAATGATTCCATTCGGTGGGCACATTTTCTCTGAGCATTATAAGTTAAACCCTTTTTTTCAAACAACTGGGTTTGGGGGGAATATCCTGCATAAAAATAAGAACAGTTTAGTATGAACTATGAAGTTGGAAATTTGGGGCTTAAATATTTCCCTCTCTCAAAAACTCACAGAGGCAATTGGTCCCCATGTATATTTGTTCCCTGTCCTATTTAAGTATCTATTGCCAATCTAATAGACTTTGAATATTATCAATCAGGCAAAAGGTGAATGTATACCATTTTGATGCCTTTGGATACTGATCGAATATCATTATCAAATGACTTGTGAGTTTCGTTGATGCATTAACTAAAGGTATCAATGTTTAATGGCTTCACAATTTTGTTTGGAACTGATTTACAAAATAAAGAGAATGCATAAACGCAAAATGCATATATTCCCTTATCCCAGAAAATATAAACCATTATATTATTAAAGGCCTTCAATAATGTTGTCCAGTTTCTCATTCTACAGAAGCCAATTACCAGAACTCTGCGATACATTGCAACTCTTAGGAGCACGAGCATAGCAGACACGCTAGATCCATGACACATGGACTAATTAGAACCATCTGAACACTAAAGTCGGGGAGGAAGTTGAATTTGACCTACATGCTAAAGTCATTTTTTCATAAATTTTGTGTTGGGAGGGAGGGGGGGGGGGCCTTCTTTGATAATGGACAGTTTAGATAGGATATATCTAGTGACAAAGCCAGGCTATGGTGAAGCATTATTGTGCTATTACATCAATGGACAAGCACTCTATTATGAAAAGTCTCATATATGACTACACAAAGTTGCTAAGATATATCAGGAGCAACAGAATGTTTTGTAAGATCCTTGTAATTTCCTTGCAAAAAAATGACAGAGTTCACTCTCACGTTTCTAGTCATCAAAAAGCATCACTTTCACAATAAAAATAGGCTTCTACATATTACCCATTTTATCAGCTAGATGGATAAAGGATATTCATTTATTTATTTACAGTTTTTTTTTTAAAGCAGCATTGCCTTTTCGGTTAACAAACTGCTATCCCTGACGGCCCTGAGTATTAATTAAGGTTAGCTGGTATAGTCGATAACAATATCTATCCAATTTAGTCAAACTGTTTGAACTGACTATAATATTCAGCATACAAAACCTTTTCCAATTTAAAATGCATTAACCTATAACTTCATAGCTTTTTTTATTTTAAATCAGATTTTGCTCAGTCTGTAACTAACCGGTTCCTCTCAATTTGTTCTGCTTCTATAGCAACCAACTTAATATCAGTGTGCACTTCCCTCTAATTTCAAAGACAATAATAATTGACACATTGCTTGCTTGTTGGGGGGACATACTATCATTTAACGATAGATTTAAAGTGATATGGTTTTAAATTAAGTGCGAATTCAAAAGAAAATATCAAATTGAATAAATCAATTAACAGAACTACAATAGGACCTATCTAGTGATGTGACACAAGCAAAAAACAATATTCTTTCTGAATGAACAGATGTTTTTGAAAAAAATAAATTATTTGCTTCTGGCTGGTTCATGACATCCTATAAGGGCCCACATTTCCTAAAGAATCAAACTAATAAATGTGACTAAAAATAATATTCAGTGAGAAAAGAAAAAAATATGCCTCCTTGCGGAAATTAAGTTGAGAATTCAAGGCGAGGTCAGATATAGGGAGAGAGAATGCTAGAATACATCCCTAGTCGGCTGGCAATAAAAGTGGGTTAGCAATGGACCAACCACAGGCCTGCATCCCACCACTGAGAAATAACTCAGTCAGCAAATCTGTTGGGGTGCACGCAGGAGATGCTGGGTTTGTGCAGGGTTTACAATGAACTAGCCTACCTTAGCAGAAAAAAAAAAGGGAAGAGAGGAGTAGGCGAGAGAAAACGAAAAATTTGTTGATGGGGAGAATATACCACTGCACATGTGCAGATATCATTTCCCCATGGGGCTGATTGTCTGGCCGCGCCAAGGGCATAGACATGGCTGGTGGTGATACAGGCAGGAAATGAGAGGAATAGGACCGCCCCTCCATCACAGAAACTGCAACTGCAGCAATATGTATGACCCAGTGGTTCTCAAGGGCTATGGGGATTACTTTTTGTGGAGGTGGGAAATACTGCTGGTCTAGGCATAAAGAGATACAAGAAAAATACAAAAGACACACGCAGGCACAAATTTGATCAGGTGACCAATTCCTGGATCTTATACATCCTGCATACCTTCAAGTTCACTGATGTTGCTGAATGTATAATTTTATGGTCCTAATAATCAGGATGAAACACTACACATTAGAACCTATCCACTCCATTTTGAAGACTAAACTTTACTGAAAAATTATAACATATCCTTTTTCACTATTATACTATCCTCCTAGTTTCTTTTTCTTTTTTTGTTATTTTGCCTTAATAATATAATCGCTGGAACAGACAGAGGCTAGACTGACACTTTCCAAATTAAACAAAATCCTCCTTAATAGTTATCAGGAAATGCCTACTCACTGAACTGACATATTTAACCCAAAAGGAAGTTGCCAAGTTAACCTAATCCTGTATTGTAGTTAATAATATGTCTATGTAACAAGAGCAACTTCAGCTTACAGGTGTCTAGTTACTTTCCCCTTTGTATTTTGACTTTGGACAAAAACTGATTGTTTACCTTCATGACAGTTAATTTTGTAATATAACATAACATTCTGAATCTGTAGATTAGGATATTTCTCCCTTTGCTATTTAAATCTATATTATTGCAGACCTGAGTTGACTTGATACTCCTAATTAAACCAAACAAAGACATAATAACTAAACAAAGACATAAAACCTAATTTTCTATTTTCAATGTTCTATTTCACCAAACAAGATTTTTCCAGTCGTTATAATATACAAAGAATGAAAATATAACCTAACTCAATTCACATTTCATCTTTTATAGCCTCCACCACCCAAAGCTATTCTAGAATGATTAGTTCTCTACAAAGATTGACAAAATAACTTTTTAACTTTTGACAAAGTGAAATTTCATGTCTTTAGCTATGTTCCTCAACAATCAAATAGTCTTCACAAACAGGTAGTGAAATAATGAATATAATAACGTTAATTTATAAGGCCCTCCTAGATCCTTACAGTCAAATTTCCAAATAACTTCACTTGTGCACTAGGAATGTCACATAATACATATACCGCACTACTACTAGTCATGCCCCCACATGAGCCGATCCTAAAGTGAGAAGTATCAAAAAAAAACAAAAAAAAAAACCTGTCACTGTCAGCATGTCTGGGTTGTAGATTGATTCATCCATTATCATGGAATGACTGATATATATACAGCACTAGCAAAGGGTCATGGCCCAGCCCGGCAAGGTAGGAAGGCAAGAAAAATGGAACAGATCGCTATTCCAATAAAAACAGTTTAGGCTGATATAGCATAGCAGCAGGGCCGGGTAGCGTGTTCAATCGAGTTCATGTGTGAATTCCAACAAGTACAAGAAGTATATGTTCTATCATGTTTACATATGAATTCAAGAATAAATATATTCATAGATTACAAGTTGAAACTATTTCAAATCAAGGCTTTAATCTGTACTGTAGATCATTGTTTGTATTAATACACAGAAACTTAAAAGCAAACAAAAAGAAACAATATAAACAAACAGTTGTTGTGTAAACTTATACCCATGTTGTGGGATATCTCCTGCCTATATTTATTTTTAAAATCTAACTTACGGGATTTCAAATACATACCGGTAATCAAATTTAGGGAAAGCTTTGCCAAGGCTGACTATGGTAATTTACAGCTTTTCATTTTGGATGATAATATTGTCATAAAATTCCATCTATTGTTAAAGAGACAGTAAACAGTGCGAGTGAAGCCGGGCAGCACCTTACGACAATTAGGCAATAAGTAGGGGGAAATAAAGTCTTTCATCTAGCTATGATTATGCAGAGTAAGAAACATCCTTTCCAATAAATTTCTAGAATAGAGAATAGGAAAGAGAAGACAAGCTTCTTCCTCGTGTATAATAATATCGACAGGTGATAAGACATTCAAAGTTTGGAAACACAAGCAAGCCTGCAAGACCATCATGCATGAGTGGTCCCACTCCACTGTACAAAACATGTAAACAGAAGAACATATCACTTTTTGAATGAATGAAAAAAACAAGGTGAGCAAATCAAAAACCATCCAGAACCTGGAGTAGGAGAGTGTATTTCCAACTTACCTTGTCCATTTGAAAACGACTGTACAGCAAATAATACTAATAACGTTAGAAGGATCTTCCGCCTGTGGCAGACAGCAAGGTCCACAAAGCTATACATCTTGGTACAATCTTTGTGTTCCTCAAACTCGTACTAGTAAAGTGGAGACTACTGCCAAACTAACTTTTCCTGGATCAGGGTTCTCACTTTGCACTGAATGGCAGGAGACCTTTATATCCCCTTATTATGGGATATATGACACAGGGTCACTCCTTCAACCAATCACAGTGGAAGTAGTGCAGTCCAGCTGGCTTCAGCACCTAGCACATGTGTTACTCTCCTACTACGATACAGAGCTCCAACCCAGAAAAACAGACACCTCAGTGCATATACAGTGTAGATGACAATTCTGCTATTTCAAGGAGTTTTTTTTTTTTTGTAAACTTTTTTTATATTCTTTTCTCAGCTGATATTTGTCAGAGAAAAGTGCTTGTGCACATAAAGTTGGTGCGTTTCTATGCTTATTGTTGCAGAAATTTGTTAGCTCTACATTATATTGGAGTAAACGAAATCCGTGCACATGAATTAACTTTTTCACCTTTTCTTACTCAGCAAGTTGCCAGAAAAGAAGAAATGCTCCAGATATACTTTACCACATGATAGAATAGTTAACATATTTTGGAAAACACAGTTACATGATAGTCATTTTGCTACATTTATGCACAAAAAATATATTTAATTCAAAATAATGTTGATTATTAAACAAGCAGATAAAACAAGGTAAACAGATTGATGAAAAATGCTTTCATCAATCATTGTATACTGTATTCGATGTTAGATTTTAAATGTATGATTAATTGCTTTGGCTAATTATTAATCAAACTACTTACGGTCTCGCATACTTAGTATAGTATGTACTCATAACTTTTTAGAAATAGACACAACATTATTATACTTTTGTTAAAGAATTAGGTACGTACTGCATTGTTGTTAAAGCTTGTTCTTTCAAACTTTATTCATTAACCGAAATGGGAAATTGCATTTCATATATTTGTTTATGAAAGTTTCATTCTTATCATATTCAAATAATTTTTCTTTTGAATGAATTACCATTCTAGTTGAACAAATTTAAAAAAAACAAGAAGCATGAATTTCAAGACAACAAGTAGGCCTGTGTAAATAGTAAAATGAGGCAATGAATCAGCTTAATAGAAAATAGCACAATCTGTGCTAAACATTATTCTTGTTTTCTATATTTATTGTCTAAGATTCGAACATGATTCTTATACTTTCTAGAATTTTCTAGAAAAAAATATTCCATGACAATTCAATAATAGATCCATGACCTGTTTTTTTGGTAAGGTCAAAAGTAAAATTGGAAAAGTATTTGTGTTGTCTCAAAGGTGTAGAATTATATCTTTATAATATTTATGATTATATTTCACTGATTTTATTGATTTTGCATGATATTTCTAAGACTTTGAATTTTTCATTTTTCATGACTTATCCAGGCCAGGAATATGTTATCACTGAATTTCCATGACCACAGGATCCCTGTTAGAATGTGCTCTTTTCAGTAAATTGCTGATGAAGCAAAAAGGATGAAATGTTATTTATCAATTCAAAAATTGAGCTTATTTGAAAGAATATGTAAAGAAGGATATATTTGGCCCCCGAAAAATAAGGAAGGAAATATAGCAATGATTCAAACCATGAGTAATTATACAAATTAATTCCAGTTTATCTTTTGACTACAGACAGGTTTTAAAAGGTCATTCCATTGAAATAAACTTTGAAAAGGTTTGGACGAATTTCAAAATAGTGAAAAACAAACATTGATATATGTGTTTATAAGTGTTATAAACTACATTTCAAAACTTACTTGTTCAAAACTTCAAAGGAAATACACTGCTCGGTGCAGCTGTCATGATTGTGGGTTTATAGGTATGCTATAAATCAAACAATAGGTAGCATATCGCACAAATAGATGAATGGGATTTCTAAAAACATTTCTTCTTAAATGTTGTATTTTAATGGCAATACTGAGTTCTGAAAATTGCACAAAATTGAAAATGGGTGTTCAATAATCAAAATATTATGTCTGTCAAGAGCTTTTGTACACTTACTTCCTATTAACAAAGAGAGAACATTGTCTGAAACATGTCAAACTCTTATTTTCAACATAGCTGTTAAAGGGCAAGTCCACTCCAAAAATAACTTACTTTCAATAGAAGCAGAAAAATCAAACAAACCAATAAAAACAAGTTTGAGCAAAATAACAAATTCAGATAATTAAATATGAAATTCATGAATTTTTAATAACATGAAAAACTTTGAAAATAACTAATCAAATTGGCAACTCACTCATGAGTCTTTGACGTCATGTCCTCACTATCCACTAGGTATTTTCTTTATACACTGTATTGATAATATAAATTTCCTATTTTCCCCCTAAGAATCTTATTTCTTCACACCAGCATTCAAGTTAGATTGATAGTAGTATGTTTTTGTGTGGATGAACTAATATAGAGTTGTTTTTTTTTTCCAGTTTAATCATGGAAAATGTGAATTTTGATAAACTATGCATATACAAATCAGTAATTATGAATATACAATATTCAGAAAATAGTATCAGTTCTTCAAAGTTCATAAAAGATTTTGTGAAATGTCATGCACGCAATATGATACAAATCATATAACCTGGGCAAAGGCATGGGGAAATCAATTTGGGGGCACAAAGAGGGAAATTAATGGGGACATGACGTCACAAACTGATAACAAAATTAGCAATTCACGTAGTGATTTCCGTTGTTCCATAGTTTTACATACTTATTCAAAAAATCATAACTTTCTCATTAGTTATCCGATTTTGCTCAAACTTTTTAATATTGGTTTGTCTGATTTTTCTGCTTCTATTGAAATTAAGGTATTTTTGGAGTAGATTTTTACCTTTAGTGTTATCTTCAACTCATGCAAACTAATTAGAATCACAGTGCAACCAAAAGAGCATGCAAAGATTAAAACAGATCAATGCTTATTAGCCAGGCCTGAAATGTGACATCTCTGCAAGATTAGTTCAGGAAACAACTTTGTAAGGTTGAAATATATTCAGCAAATCAATTAACACAAATGGACAGATTAGTTAACACTTTAAAACCATATACACTTTAAAACATGGAACAGTACTCCGCTATCAGTTTTGTTATTATTATTTTTTTCTTTTTTTTTAAACTTTTGTTCCTCATCATGTTTAACACGGCCTCATCGGAAAACCACCATTATTGGTGATAATGAGTCGGCCTGTCTTAATATCAGAAATAAATAAATAAACATATCGTCCCTATTTTCACGAAGTGATGGTAGTGAATGAAAATCGCATACAATTTGCGTGCGGATTTTCCTCACTACGGTCACTTCGTGAAAACAGGAACGACATCTTGCCTCTTTCTTCCTTAAGTAACTTAATGTGATTTACCTACTTTGTATATTCTATGTATTTCATGTTTCTTCTTCACAGCACTGATATGTGATCAATATTATACTCCAAAGTCAGAATTACCATACAGTTTAACGTCATGAAAAGAAAGACAGATTTGAAGCTAGTGTTTATTGCAAAAATATTTTGTTCATTCATTATTGATAACAATTATAGAAAAAGTGATTTATACTGAACTTGAACAAAATATGGTATAATTGAAACTAACAAATATGAAGGTTTATTTAATAATTCCAAAAATGATAAGCTATAAATGTTGTAGTATCACTTTACAGACAATCAAATAATTACACATTTCTATAAATTTGACTATAAAAGATTGAGATGACTTTTACATTCATAGTATCATCTTGCAATATTTGATACAGGATATCAGACATGAATGGTTCCCCTCAGAAACTCTCACAGTCCCTCCTGAAACAAGAGATACTGTACCAAATGAACTGGAATAGCCTATCTGGACATTACCCCATTGTCAGCAAGAGATGGCAGCAATACACATTGCAAATTTGAGAATGGATTTGGAAATGAAGGACAACACTACATGTACTGAAAAAAGGAGACTAAAAGGACTATCTCTGATAAATGAATAATGATAAGTCAATATTTAAAAGATCAGCTTGATTGATATGCAATCATATGACAACCAAAATTTGCAGCAATGGAAAGAACTTACTATGAGATTGGAGAAACCATTTGTGATTGGGGGGAAGAAAAAAACGAATATCTCTTACTCTATAAAATATTTCTAAAGATTGAAAATCAAAAACATTTTACAAATCTTGTTGATTCTACTCGCCTTACATTTCAAAATGTGAACTGCAGGCATATTATCACTGAAATATCTTTGAAATTATCTATATTAAATTTATATTTTAAACACATCTGGGTTATAAAATTTATTAAAATATCAAGTGAGGAGCTGTGGACCAGTCACAACTCTGTATCTGTAAGAGCTACCTAGTATTTAGGTATAACTCATAAAGTTTGTAAATGAAAAGGGGTGAATAACATTTTGATTTCTGATTTATAGATTCATCTGAGAGAGAAAAGAGCATCCAAAGGCTACAATAATGATTTGTGTTACTAACAAAATATCCCAAATTATCAAAAGTCAGAAATTTGTATTCATAGGTAAAAGACATTATTGTTCAATGAGGTGTAACTAATCAAAATTCTTATATTCAAAATTTCAAATCTGAGAATTAAATATTCAAATATTGTAATAATTCACCAGAAAAATATGTGGATTCTCAAATACACTTGATTATTATCTATATAAGGCTAGCAAGTAGTACAATAAATCAGTGTATTCAATATCTTTAGCGCAGTACCAGGATGACTGACCAATATTGTTTTTGTTTTGCTCATTCATCCAGGAGCTTCAACTGACAATATCGATATCACACACACAAAATGCCATGTTTACTGAGGTAAGTCAAATTTTGTTATTTCGCTAGTCAGCCTGATACAGAAAACAATAAGAAAATTATATGGCTTCTTTCTCGTGTGATACCAGAATATATTGCACTCGCTATGACAATATTGGACTCGTCTCTGACTTGTTCAATATTGTCATAGCTCGAGCAATATATCAAGCAAAGTATCACACTTAAAGCCACCCAATATTATATAAATACTTGATGAGGGGATTTAAGATACCCCTAGTTACCGGAAAAACAAAAATGGAAAAACAAATCATGGGTAAAACTATAATGTAGATCTTTTTCCATATTTTGCACATCCAAATATTTAGCATAATAGCATAAGAATTTGTGTCTTCTTCTATATTAACCCTTTTCAAGCAATATATTCCTCCTATACAATTAACTACACCTGGGTCCAGAGCAACAAAGGTGTAATAAACAACAAACTTTCCATGTAATTATGACACTCCTACTTCGACATAGTTTGTCTTATTATTCATACTTGGTTTGTAAATAATACTGCCAGGGATTGGATAACATTTCAAAAGGCATTTGATATACAGTGTGTATTACTGAAAATATTCTCCAAAATTATAGTTTTATAATATGCTCATGTGAAATCATGGGTGAGGGTCTATTCAATTGGATGGCATTAAAACTGTTAATAATATTTTATGCTTGGAAGAGCAGTGGCTAATTTTGAAAAATCGCATGAAAATTGGTTTGTGCAAAAATGGTTGTCTTTAAAAAAAAACATATATATATATATTTTTTTATAGGCACTGTAATACAGAACATAGCAACACAGGAAGTCTTATTACAGACAAGAATTCAACAGCTTACAGCCAGTGGTTCTAAAACTACAACTTTGCCCAAACTAACAAAAAAGGTTTCCAATAGTGGACTAACCTCAGGCCTTGGTCTTCTTAATTTTACTTCTCTTAAACCAGACATTACTTCCTGTCCAAACGTATGGTATTCATACCTAAGGAATGATTCCAACAAGAAATAATGACATATATAAAATGAAAATAAATTTTGAAAAAATAGAGATAAACAGAAATCACAGGACACAAGTCTTAATAAATAGGGTCAGGGTTTGGCCGGGATGGTCCCTACAATCTCATTTTCATGTACCCTTTTCCATCTCCCCAAAGTCATGTCAAAAGTCACAAAACCATTGATTACTTTGTTACTTTGAATTAATCATAGGTCTAAACTTATATATTGTTACGCCATTTAATTTTCTAAATATTAAAAATATTTTGGATTGATATTTCATCTACATAGCTAAAATTGTATGATTCCTTTACTAAACATGCTAATAGTCATTACTATGAGTATGAGGTGTACATGTAACAATGAATCTTGAATGGGTTTAGGGTTCATTTAACTTGGCATTTGGGCAGAGTAAATTGGTTCCTAGATTCTCCTCCAGATTTTTTTTTTAATTAGATGGAGATGCTACAAGTGGTTTCACATTTGATATTTTTCCCACTCATACAAATGCTCCAGTACTGGGCAATATTTCTTTTCGGGAGTTAAACTTCCGTTTGTTCATGCACTCTTGAGAGATTAAAAACATAATATTTGCGCTACATTGAATTATTTATATGTATGTTATTTCAATGCCTTGATTCTGTAAGATTTTTCTTTCTTCCATTATGATAAGAAGAAAGGAAGTGACAGGAAACAACATACCGTACTTGATATCTTGAACTATCAACTCTATTTATTTGATAGGTAACCATCACAACCATAGCTGGAGTTTCAATGTTGGTGTTCCATCTATGGAGATGCTTCCAAGTGAGGAAGGGGGGGGGGGAGAAAGAAAATCTGTGCATTTTGGAGGTAATTAGCAATTTGCCAGTGAAAGGATGTATGGATTAGGCCTATAACATACAGAGCAAAGTATGTCTTAAAAGAAGACTAGCAATGACAACATTCTCTGAGAGGCTGCACTTCTGTGTGCACTGAATGGGGAAATGTAAACAATACTTCCCCTAATAGCACCCTTGTGGTCTAGACCTGCACTAATCACATTATCTCTTGCTGATTGACATTGTCTATTATTATCCTTCAGTGGCTGATGGCCTGTCCATCTCTTGTTACATGCCTTTATAGTGAATTAAGAAGACAGAAATCGTAGGACTTGGTGGATTTACTGTATCTTGTCATCTACTGAAGACAGTAAGCGATAAATGGAAGAAGCATCTCGGCCCTATTCACATCTGCTACCAAGGAATATCACAATATGGTATTATTGCAGCATTATCTCCCTCACATGTCCAGCGACCAGAGACACAGTAGAAATATTTTTAGCACATATCATCCATGAAGGTTGCATCGTTAAGTGCTTTGACCAGTTATGGTCATGCGATTGCATTGTGAAAGAAACGTTGTGGAATCGATCAGAAAAGGTTGATCATCTAGCACCTAGCATCGGCAAGGTTCTGGAATCATCAAAATGATAAGAAATTTGGCCCATTCTTCGTAGAGTTACAAGCACTATACACAGAAAGATGTATATGGGACTACCCTATATCTCTTACAGACCATGAGAGAAACAAATTTACCAAATATATGAATTAGTAGACGGTTTCCCGGCAAATTCGCTATCATCATGTATTAGTCAAAACTTATTCTTTCACATGATTGGTAATGAGAGCTTCCATTTCATTTTTTGAAATTGGGGCGTTTCCAATACTGGTCTTTACCTTTAAGTGCTTTTTTCCTTGTTATTGTTTTCTTTTAATGATTTTTTTTTTTTTTAAATTCTTTTTTAAGTAACTTGACTGGAATGCAGTTGCCCATAATTTGACTGTATGACCAATTTTTGTGGAGGCATCAAATCAGGGATGATTGTTTCACCCTCTTTGAAATTCTTTTAAAACTTGTTATATGTTCTTCTAATTCTATGTACCATTCCATACACCATTACACTGTACTATTATCATTCTTTGTATGTCATTAGTAAGATATTTACAAATGATTACAGATTACAACTGGTAGTTTGTCCCATTTTTAATTCTCATACATAAATATAAAAGTAATATTTTATTCATGAAGAAAACTTTTGTTTTAAACTTCAAAACTATAGTCTTCTTAGATTCATCCATAACAAAATTACACCTAACTCCTTAATAGGTGAACCAAACTTGTTTAAAATCGAGTTGTGTTTGTTTGTGTAGCTCTGTTTAAATACACATTTTTATGCAAAAGGACCAAGATTGGATTTTCACTTATCTGTGGTGCTCTTTATTCCACGACAACTTGATATACATCATTTCATTTTTTTTTTCTAATGTTATTTACATACAGTAAGTTCATGTTGAGTTCAGGAATTTAAAGTTTGATTTAGTTGAGAGGTAGCATGGTTCAGTGTAAATATACCAATATCTTGCATACACTCTTCTATCTCGACTAGTGTGTAACATGGAGGGGGTGCATGATTGTTCTAATTGCATGACGAACCAGAAATGCCCCCTACTTCCTGCTTCTCAGCATGGTATGATGCAGTTGCCTAGCAACATATTACCCTTAGAATATTCGTATCAAATAGGGGTCAGATATTGGTACTTGAACCAGTGGAGGTACCACAGTGCCTGTACTATATATTCGAAGAGGAAATCAAGACAGTTATTTGTATATTAGAAATTTTAATACAGTACTAAAGGAGGGCCAATAAGTATTTTTTTCAAATATTTATAGTAAAGTTTGACATTGGTCTGTGAACCATAACAGGTTTAAATGTCAGTAGAAATATATCGTTGACTATCTTTCTTCTTCATGGACTATCTTTCTACTCATGGACTTGTAGTACATTGTACTTTGCATCCCATAATCTATCAGTATCAATATAGGGCACTGCCAAGTTTAAAACTGATAATTATTTTTCTTAAATCAGTAACCAACCTGATCAATTGCTTTCATGGACAAAATCAGCCTCCAGTTTGATTTTGAGAACAAACTCTGATTCAGAATCATTGATATTATTACACATCACAAGTATCAAACTTGGCACCCTATTAAGTATGTGGTGACCTGCTGAAAATTCAATTCAAAGCCTCAGGATCAATTTATTCCAAGAAAAGTCAACTCTCAGTTTCTACATTCAGAGTGGAGTTCTCAAAAGATCTGTTTTCTTTATAAGCTGAGGTATATATATCCATACAATTCTATATATTTTGACCTGCAGCAACCTTGACTGGAAACTACACCATATAAGTTCTGAAACTTCAATTACGTCAAAAAAGTTCTAAAATCAATGCAAAAGCATTAAATTTGAACATTTATACAGCCCAGCTCCCAAGCCTACATATCATATTCCTTACTATACTACTGATATTGATCTTGGGATAAAAAAAATTTTAAAAATTAAATGGCATAAAAAGATAAATTTCCTTGGGGTGAGGTAAATATTTTTTGGTCTCAGAGCTCTACTTTAGGTTTGCTGTAATAATTAGGTCCATGGAGATATTAGGGCTATTTGTTTCTCTGGGCCTTGTTTTCTACCAGGCCAATCCGTCACTGCTAGCAAGAGTGCACACTCGACATTCATCATCCTGTTTTGGGAACATGTGCAACTGGTAGCAAACAGAATCTTCCAGTTCTACCACTTGTCTGATTCAATTTAGACAGAGGTTTATGCTGAGTAATCTAAACCATATGTACTGTCAGCAACTTATGAATGGAAAATATAGCCCTGTTGCAGTCCAGTGTTTAGCCAGTAGTGCCTATATCTCCTTTGCGCATTGGAGGCGATATATAAATAAAGATTCCTGCGCTCAGCAGCATTCAAATGCAAACACACAGTTATCATCATGTCTTGGTGTTAAACTTTGTTTAACTTTTCCTGATATGCAGAAGCACTGACCAGAGGAAAAAAAAAACATTTGTAGTTGCTCATGCTTTGTAATTTAGTCATGTTTCTCAAGATAAGTCTAGATTCCTTCTCTTTTATTTTTACATGTATATAAGTCATGTTGAGATTAAAGAGGCTCTACATTAAAAAGTGCAATTTTGTAACAAACTAAAAGATTGTAGGACATAAGTTCCAGCAACAATTTGCTTTGCAGAGTAACTCTGATAGATCACTATACTTATAGCCTACAAAATATTGTCACTTATCTCAATTATAAAATGAGATAAAGGTGAAAAAGTAAACAAATTATATTCAAAAGCTAACTTTTATTCATTCCAGACTGTATTCAAGCGATTTAATTGATACAAAATTATAAAAACAAAAGAAAAACAAATCATTAAAAAAAAAAAAATTCACAAGACTGAAAATCAACAGCTCATTCACAAAATAGAATTTAAAACAAACTGCAACACTTGTTTTGAATCCTATTGTCTATTAATACTTTCTCTTTCACAGAAAGACACAAAACCCTTTATCCATATAACAAGTTCCATCGCAGCTAAATATTTTTGAAGAACACAGGAATTACCATTGAACCCCCTACAAATCCAAAATATGCTTCCAATCATTCTGGTCGAACTGGAACCGATAGGTCTACAGGAAGATACCAACCTAGTTCAGCAACACTCAACTTGAACTCTTCTCACATTTTGATGTGGATTATTGATAACACATACCTGTCCCAATTTGCCAGATATACATGTATGTTAAATAGGCCTATATAAGTACATATATAGGTATGTAGATATATAGATAGTATACATAGATAGGAAGGTGGGAAGGTAGGTAAGTCCATATGGAATGGAAAGATAAGAAGATAGACAAACAGATATAGATCATACACAATCAATATTACATTGAGCATCGGGCCTATATAAACAAGAATCGATAAAAAGATAGAGGTATGGATAGAGATATACATGTAAAAAGATGGAATAAATGTATAGATGGGTAGCTTGGTAAAGTGGTTTAGATCCTAACAAAGAGTGACACAGAGTTGATTCCGATTCTGGCTCCAAACTAATATAATGCAAATAATAATCGAATATACATAAATTTTGTAATGGGTATCTTGATTATATTTTGTTTTTAAGGGTGCATACATTTGATATCAAACCTTCCAAGTTCATATTTGATTATCAGTGACAGAGAGAGAGTGGGAGAGATAGAGAGAGAGGGAGAGAGAGAGAGAGAGAGAGAGAGGGAGAGAGGGAGAGAGGGATAGAGAGGGAGAGAGAGAGAGTGAGAGAATGCACTATGCAACCCATCTATTTGGCTAATACAGGAGTACATCTTTTTATGTTGCTCTTGACATATATATGTATACTGTTTGGTTCAACTTTCTGTAAACTTACTAACAATTTACACACAAACCAAAAGGAAAAGTACAGAGAACTATCTTTCATAGCATTGCTTTCATTGCTGGTACACATCCTTTGATAAGCAAACTGTATTTCTAGTTTAGCAACTGGGTATAGTGTACGCTTTATGAGACAGGAAACAATTCTGGCCTAAATACTGTACACATGATTTATTAAAACATATTGTATGGTCTTTATTTGTGACCTTTAAGAAATTGTTTCAAAACAATGGTAATATTTTTAAAAAATTTAAATAAGTGTTTTTTACTTTTTGATTTAATGGAGAAATTCCATTCAAAGCATGTTTATGTTGAATTGATATGGAACATAAAGCAGAATGAAATGTAAAGGGGTGCATTTTACAGTTTCATGTTAAAGCCTATAACCTTCAAAGGTAGGCCTATATCAATTATTATTATTTTATTCAAATGTTTGAGATTACAAATTATTCCAAGTCTCCTGATAGTGATAGACAAACCATAGTTCACTAAACAGGCATATAGTATTAATGCCCAAATAATTTTCCAATATCTTTTTAATTCTTCATGTGAAGTTCAATTGCAATGAGCTGGGTTTTTTTCTCCAAACTGATGACATTTTGGTATTATTACATTATCTAGGTCTACATTTTTCATATGAATTCAAAATAGGGAAAGTGGTGCTGATACGTCCCTTTAAACGATTCCAGAGGCCCAGCTGGTCCGATCATACACCAGCTCCACAGGACCTCCTCCCATACAGCTTACACCCATGGATACATCACGGCCATATCACAGCCAGAATGAACTACCAGGGCAGAGATTGAACAATAGGGCAGAGGGGCAGTGGTATCCTGGTATTATGCATACAGATATCGGTATCTGGACAGTGTCTCTGCTGTTTCGGTACATTTTCGTGTGGATTTCCTTCCAGTCAGCATTTGAACTTTTGACCTGTCTGATATGAGGCGTTAAATGGGGGNGGTGTGGTCACTTTGTAACAATCTGAGAAAGATGTCACTATAAATGGTTCATGAGGTTTAGGAAGTACTCAGCTTTTTTAAATATGCAATGACTTCTGAGTGAAGATAAAGCATGTCTCATTTTAAATGACTGTACTACAAGTTTTCCACATTCATTTTCACATTAATTTCATTAATTTTTACATATCTTTTATATAATTGATCTCAAAATGATGTGATCTTTTATACTTCATTCACTTGAGCATTTACAGTTTCACATGTTTCATGATTCACTGAACAAAATTAAAGTGAACAATGATGGAGTTGAATGAAAAAATGTGGCAAAATGAAGGGAAAATAATTAACCACTTTTATATGGCACTTTGAAATGAACTTTTCTACACTTTTGAAATTTTTTCAAATAACCCATCTAACTATCTGTTTACATAATTCAATGCTCATACAGCTTGTAGTCTTTACACAATTTGAATATTACAGACCAACCCCTATATATTTTCTCCTTCCAGATTACAAATAGATCATTATTTGTAAGGAATATATTCTGCGTTGATCTAACACAAAAATGTTTGGCTAGAAAAAATAGTAATAATTCATTTAAATATTGGCAGGGAACCAAAGCTGCTGGTTATTACACATGTCTTCCTTTATAGCACTACTGATGAATTGAAAATATTATGCAAGTAGTATATATTTCAGAACTTTGAAAAACAAGGGGCCCTTCCATGATCTATTAAACAAGTCATTCTATGTGATCAACTTTTGGATTTCAGGGGACATTTTGATTTCTAATGAAGCATTGGATTATAATAGAGGACTCTTTGTAGTATCCAGCCAAACCATACGTGTGTGAAACAATACCAACCCATACTGTACAGGAATATCTGTAATTGTACCACAAGGGGGCTCACTTCCTCTCTAAACTACAGCAATTTGTCCACCAAAAATGGAAGCTGATCCCTTAGAATAAAACTTTTCAATGAAGCTATATTAATATATATTATTAGAAGTATATCACAATATACAATAGCAAGGATATCACCTTTGCTGCAAAACTTTACAGAATAGGTTTCCATCACTACTTGTAAGAACTTGGAGGAAATTCATTTCATTTGTTCATAGTTCAGCTTTGTTTGAAATGTGAGTCGCTCTTACAAATACGACCAGCCTTGAATTTTCGACAAGGTCCCTGCATGAGTACTGCTCTGTCTAAACACATTCGGGGAACGGTCGGACCACTTTCTTGCAATTTTCACACTGTCAGCATAAATTGAATCTATCAGCTGTTTACAGAATTTAACTGTTGGAAATACATTTTTGACGAGCAGTAAAGAGAAAGACGGGGTCATGGATGAAACAAGGTTGGAGGGTAGACAGAGGAAAACCCATGAAGAGCTCTTCTGTCAATCCTGAGGGATGATTTCATATAATGCATATTACCGGTAATGTCAAATCCTGAATTCTACACGGAATTTCATGAATATAAAATAGTGCAAAAATCTAAAGCAAAATAAAATAATAAGTAACTACTTGCTCTACACTTGCTACAGAAAGAGGTGCATACAAACATAACAGTAAATAGTTTACAGTAAATAGTTTAATACACACATGTATTATCATATTTTCTGTCGAAAGGCTATGTTGTGATGAGGTCAACTACATATAGGCTACATATTCCAATTTCGATGCATAACAAAGTGACCTCATACTTTTGGAGAGTACCATTTTAATGTTACATGTTTCATTTTTGTTTTTGTTGAGATTGCAATTTTAAAATCATTCAGAAATAAACCTGTAAAAGTACACACCAGAGTATCCCTGATTGTACCAATTAATTAATGTCCCAGATTTAGATAAAAAGGAGGATATTAATTATTGTTTTGAGCTATAGATCTTTATTTTTCTTACACTTACAACTGCAAATTTGGGTATAAAACTTTTGCTTTGAATACAAAAAGTAAAGGTTGTAAAGTGAAGAGCTGTCAATAGGTTCCTCTTAGTTGAGTTAAGACTTGTATTATCCTTCATAATTCATAAGGTCAAGGGTTAATTGATCACAGCACCCTACCTAGCATTCATCCCCCCCCCCC
>BEXV01000298.1:42606-65591 GCA_003118195.1 Hemicentrotus pulcherrimus | reverse complement strand
CATCCAAAATCTTAGACATTAACAAATTGAGGGGGGTTCAACCACCACCCCCCACCCTCGCTACGTATGCGCCTGTTTGGCGCATTCTACATCTAACAGCTTTTTTCTGCGATTCACATTTGTTTTAGTACAACAAATACTTTTAAATAATTCCAATGTAATTCGTTTAAAACCATGACATACCGATTAGGTGAACAAGATGATATATTTGCAGAGACCTAAAAACAGACCACTCATTATCAAAGGCATTTGTAACCTATATGTATAAATTCGGTGATGGCAGAGGATGTAGAGTGTCAATAATTTATGTACACGACAATATATATACATTTTTCTTTAAAAAAATATTTTTTAATAGGGAAAATAGATGATTTGATTAGATAATTTGATTTGTCAAACATCTATCAAGCAAAAGCTTTGGCAAACATGCACAAAAGGTTTAATCACGTTTATCTACAATAAATATCTAACGAGCCATCATATACTGGGATGATAAATTTATTATTAACAAAAAGTGTGACAGATATGGTATATAATTATATTTCAGCTATATCCCTAATTTACTATCTTTAAAAAAATACATCTTCAACGAATCAATGGCGCAATTTAGGCCTACTGCAAATTTGTCTTCTTTAAATGTTTCGATAAGACAGATAAATAAAGACAAAAAGCTAAATGCTGATTTATATTTCCATCTACTTTGTGTTTTAGCCTATTCAACTGAAATTCATTAGGGAAATTTAGCCCTTTATGATTTGTTACCGCCAATTATACATTTTCAGATATACTTGTATTCTAGGTTTTTGAAATTACCCTATATAGTGTATTCTTCATCATAACACTATGCATATTCCTTGCATTGGTTTATGGGTATTACTTTGTAATTCTTAACACTTCATCCACTGTAATATAACTATCTTGAATGTTTTGGGGTAAATGTTACAAATTTAAGAGAAACTAACGGCTGTACGTGCTGGTATCCCGCCCCCCACCACTCAGTGGTCGGAGGGACAGCATTTTGTGTTCCCAAAATCTCCGGTAAAGAACTTTTCGCGCGACAAAGTCCGGCCCGAGAATTGTATTTTAAAAAAGGGGGGTTTAAATGATTTTTAACCCGGATTTTTTTTTAAGGGGGTGTTTTTTTTCTTCTCTCTCTCTCTCTCTCTCTCTCTTTGGATTTCTGAGAAATTTTAAAAAGGGGGTTATGAAATATTAAAAAGAGGGTGCTTTTCCCTTTTTCTCTCTCTCTCTCTCTCTCTTTGGACTCCAGACCTGAGAAATTTAAAAAGAAGGTTAAAAAATACCTTGAATATCATAGATAGGGGGTACATTGAGCAGTGTTCAGGATTTAGGGGGGTCTCCAAGGTAGGAAAAGCCCGCGAAAGGGGGCTCCAGAAATGTTGGCAGTCCTGAGACAGGGGGTCCTTTCATAGGGAGGGAACAAGCATATACGCGTAGGCCTACCCTCAATACTGGGGGCAGGGGCTGGTAAAGGGTAAATTACCCGGCTGCAAATACAATTATTGCTTATTTTGCCAGTACAGACCGTTTTTCTTTACTCTCAATCTTGTATACCTATTTCATATGTTATCTGGAGTCATTATAATTAGCAAATTGATTATTTTTCTCTCCTTTTGTTGTATTTTTTTTTTCATTTGCCGGTGTTTTTGCTATTTTGTTTTTTCTTCTTCATTTTGATCCTGTTTGAGTTTTTCTGTAAATGTACAATGATGTATTTATCTAACCGTACTGTCCTTTCATGCAGTAGACTAAGCTTGAATTTAATTGTAAGCTTTTGTAAATACTTTCTTTTGTTATGTTGAATAAATAACGTAGGTAGAATTGGGAGCATGAATCCGACATTCACCCCCGAATTTCCGAACGACAGGAAAGACGTAGTGCCATAGCGCCACCAACCTATCGACGGCTAGACGCCGTAGCCGTAGAAACGAGAAGTACATTATTGAGCGACAGGTGTATTTTGGTGGGCTGTGTCGTATTGACTGGTGGTACATTGTGTACGTTTCATGTACGCACTTCAAGTACAATGACTGTGAACAATACTTGGAGTATTCTTCGATAATTGATTTATTTCGCTAAAAATCTCAATCTTTACTATTCCCTGGTGAATAACTTATCTAAAGGGAACTGCAGGAGTAAGGTTATATCTAAGTCAGTTTGTTTTCGTTGATAGATAGATAGATTTTGTAAGCAGATTTTATCGATTATTTGTCAGGAAGCCTTGGGAAGAATGCCGTGATTTGAGGATTCATTCAGCCGTGGTGGTCGGGCTGCGGATTTAGCTGGTACCGCTGTGCAGTTTTGGTATAGATCTAAGCAGGGCCCGGGAGATATCTCCCTTGTATAATAAGGGAGTTGAGCTTCATTGCAGCTGTGGTGAGTGTATAACTCTAGTAGACCGACAAATTTGTTTTGAGTGATAAATTGATAAATGAAAATTAAAGTTGAATAAAGGTGATTGAAGGAAGAAGTACAAAAAATAAAAATAAATGTTAAGTCATTTTGTGAACAGGACGGTGCTAGTTCAGAAGTCTATCCAAAATTTGACCCGTAACTCCGGTGTAGAGATACCCTGATAAAACATACCCAAAATGAAGTAAACATTCATCAAATGTCCCAAAAAAGATCATGATTTAAAATTTGTTGTGTGTCTTACCTGTTTCGTGTCAATTTTCTTATTTTTTATTTTTTTTTTTTTGGGGGGGGGGGAGTATTTTCGGAAAAACGTTGATATTAGTACATACACTTTTTCACAGGTTTCATGGCAAACCGCTGCACAATACAAGTGCATACTGATGGTGGGGTGTGGGCGAGCGCGCCTGTGTGAAGTTACCTTAATAATGATTGACTGTTGTCTCCTTGAACTATTCCATTACTACATATCATTTTGAATGTTTAAGTAGCATCTTTTTAAATGAATAAACTCGTAACTATATGTACAATGATTTTTGCAATGTTTACATTTCATATTGTATGTGTGCTCAGAATTTGTTTCTTTTCTTGTCAACTTGTATATTATCTCTTCAGAGACAAAAGGCATTAACTAATGTCATTTTCACAGATTTAATACCCTTCTAGCTCCAAACATATACGTATCATCTATTTCAGTGAGCATATATAACATGAATGCTTGATATTAATGTCTGAATTTGTAATTTTTCTTTTTTTTTTCTTTCATGACAGAAAACATGGAGTCCACACCAGAAAATAAAAGTATTAAAAGCATACCGGTAGGCTTAAGGGAAGAGTAAGTATTGAAATGCCTTGTTATCAACAAATTTAGATGTTAGAATTTAGCTAATAAAAAAATTTTTTTTTTTTTTTTTTTGGTGCATCTACACATAATACAGTTTTTTTATTAAATCACAATTAAGTTTTGTCAGTTACAAGAAGCTTTAAAGGGGAAGTCCACCTTGATATTAATTTGTTTTTTTAGAAATATTGGAGAAGCCGATCAGGCCTAATATGAAATTACGACAGAACGTCAGAAAAATGAATTTGTAAATTTGTAATTGGTCAATCACAATTTGGCAATTCCTTGACTTGTATACCAATTTGAGTAGCTCCTTCAGATGCTCTTTACTAGATACAAATATATTTCCTTTTTTCTACAAAAAATATTATTTTAAGATTCACTCAAGTATATTAACATTATTGCACATGTATATGTTTTTTTTTTTTTAATTCCATTTTCGGTTTAATAAAATTTGGAGTGGACTTTAAAGATTATTGTTATTATTATTATTATTATTATATTACCATAGACCTAATGTTTCACTAGGAAGCAAGAAAATTGTAAAAAGATAAATATGCATGGTACTATTGATTTTTCTTCTGCTTTTATTTTTTTGTTTATTGTTCCTCTTTTCCTTTTGTAAGGAAAGCGGATTCCATTCTTGCCAGTGCCTCAGGAGTAGTAACATTTGGTGTGAAGATTGAAAATACACTCAACATACAGGATCTACAGGCAATCAAAGATGAATTTATGGTAAACAGTCTTAGTTTTACTTCTCAATTAAAAACTTAAAGAAGCCTATATCATTCAACAAAACAAAAACTTTTTTTTTCTCTACTTTTGTGGTACCACCAAGTTTGAAGAAAACAAAATATTAGGAGGCAAGTTGTCAATTGTTCATATTAAAACCGACATTATCTCATGTTTAACTTACTGAATGGTGAGCCTATTTTTAATATCAGCAAGAAAGACAAGCTTTTCTGGGTCTGAAGTATGGTATAAGGTACTATATCATCATTTGGACATTCCTAAACCATGTATGACTTATTTTTTGTTTGTGTTGCCAATTCAGGTTTGTCCTTATAATAATGATAATAATAATAGGCATTTCTTTAGCCCCGTCTATCTAGACATTTTATTCCGAGGCGGACTTATTATTACCACGGCTTTAGCATAGCTGCCATTACAGCGTTTCAAGGTACCCATTTACCTCACCTGGGTCGAGTGTGGCAAATGTAGATTAATGCATTGACAAAGGACATTAGTGCTGTGTCAGGGATCATCCCACAACCTATGAATTTCAATTCAAGTGCTTAAACCACTCGACTACGACACTTCTTATATAACACCTTTATATTATAACACATTCATTTTTTTGTTTTATTCAGAGATATGGAGAGAAGGAAGGTGTCACCAAGGAAGAGTTTTGTAACTTCATGGATAACATCATGACCAAAGGCACAAGGAATGAAGTGAGTTTAAATCATGAATGCCAATGAGACCCAACATTGGACTGACAATATTGAATAAAAAATGATGTCACCCTGAATGGCAAATCATTCTGATGTACTGAACAAAAACATAACTTAAATTACTAATTCTTCTTTGAATTATTATCATTATTATTATTATTATTATTTATATACTGCGCTTTTCCCAGAGCGGCCCAAAGCGCTTACAACAGGAAGAATCCTACAAAAAATGAAAATGAAAACTTACAGAATCCTAAAAATCTGAATTACAAAAAAGAAATGTTTTGAGTCTCTTTTTGAATGAAGAGACAGATGGTGATTGCCTGAGTATTAAAGGTAGCCTATTCCAATACTCAGATGCAGTTATAGTGAAAGTTTGACTGATAAATTAGCCGGGCTGCCCAATTTTGAAGTCTTTGAATATGATCTAATTGAGTAATAGGGATAGTGGAAAGAAGGCCATTGCAGTAATTTAAACCATATACCATGAAATTTGATTGTTGTCATTTCTTCAGATTTGTTTCTAAAAAATCTTGTTAATGTATCTAGAGACACGTTTCATTTTCTTTTCAGTATGCTGAACTCTTCGACAATATAGACGTCACAAAAGAGGGCTATGTGAATTGGGTAAGATTATACTTAAGTAAATCACAACTTTTAAATTGTCGACATACTTTTACATATGCTAACCGAGTCATTTATATGATGTTAAATATTATTCATACATGTTGTATATTCTTAGAATTTAAAAAATAAGGGCACATTGAGATTTGTATATTCATTACTCTTGATGTGGCGTGATAGCTTACAATAAAATCTTTACCGACTCTGACAAAGTCTACAGCAAATAGTGTTCTACTTTTGCCCACTAAAGTGATATCTGTTAAATGAAAAAAAAATCCATAATTTTTATTTGCTGATGCAACAAACTCATAAGAACAAAAGATCATTATTAAATATATGACCTATGTCTTGAAATGCAGCTTTATTGCTGGAACCAAGATTATTTTAAAAGACATGTGCCATCATATTTTAAGACTATTTTCATATAACATCTGAATGTTTATCTGAAGAATAAAAAAGGTAATCAAGCGAGTTTAATATTTATGGTTTCTTTTGTCAAACTCCCATAGGATAAATTTACTGGACATTTGTTACTGGAGTATGTGGAAAAGGACGACAGAGTCAAGTCCACACAGGTAGGGGTATCTGTGATTTAATATTGCAAAGAAGTGATAAACAAGAATATTTTATGAAATTTACTTCTATTCTTGATTAATGTCATTAACCTGTATACAAGATATGTTTACATGTGATGATGAATGTACCCAATTTCAATAGTGTAAATACATTGTATGTTAAAACATAATCACCATGGCAAGTTGATCGTTGAGGTTCATTTATGAAGTTTAAGGTGTGTTCCTGAAGAGGATGATTTCCATCCTCGTGTCTGTTCTGACAAGTAAGAAGCGCTTTTCTCTTGATCTCATAGCTTTTGATTTTCTCTTCATGAAATTAATAAGTAATGAGAGCATTTCCATTAAACCATTCTTTTATTAAATTCAGTAAAGAGCATAATGTACAGATTTGTTTCTATAGTTGGACTTATCGTAAGCATGATTCCACGTGATATTCAGTTTTTTTACTTGTATGTTCCGTTCACAACAGGTTCCCCAGTGGAAGGATATCAAGCAACTGCCAAGGTAATATAATGTTTTTTTCCCACCAAATTCAGTTTATAATTCAATTCACACAAGAGGATAGAGAACAAGCATATTGATTATGTTCTTTCTTCTTCTAGAAATATGTCACTCCATGGTATTTTGATCTGTGGTTTATGTGTTGTTGAAAACACTTTCAATTAGACATTTTAATATATATGGTTTGACCTATTCATTTGTTTTATAAGGTTTGTGAAACAAACATGATTTATTTATGTGATCCACATGTGTATATGTCTATGTACAGAATATTGATACTTATCAATGATGTTTAGTGAACCTCAACACATTTCAATGCACTCATTCTGCATAACTTCATAAGTATCTTTGATAATTTATTTCTCTGAATATAGAACGTGCTGTTTTGTAAACTTAAAAATCCATTATTCTTGATATTCACAGCGATCACAAGGACATTGTGCAAAAGATCTCCTACATCAAGAACACATCTCGTTACATCATCACCAGCAAAGAAGGCTGCATCTCAACGTTTGATACTATTCTTAGGACTCACAAGTCAATTAAGGTCAGGAAGGGCAAACATTTTTCTTGTAATTACTTATTTTTGATTTATTGTTTTATTATTATACACATCATATCTATATTTATAAATTTTATGTATATTTGTGTATACTAAATGTATTATACCATCAACTAATGAGGAGAAACTTTTACAGAAACTCAGTTTGTTTTGGTAATCCCTAGGCATTAGTTGATAGCTTTTTTATATTTTTTTATTGTATTTATTATTGTACTTTGATTTCTTGTATTCCCTGTTATTGTTATACTCCTTTATGTTCCTGGAAATGAAATTTAAAAAAATCAAACATGAATGTAATATGTATTTTTTTAAACTCCTTTAATTTATGATTAAACATTGATCAATAGAGCTACAGTTGCAATACCATTATGTGCTGGTGTATGTCATAGTGGATGTAATTAAATATATTTTCTGTGCTGAAAGAAAGAGTTTATAAGAAATGTATTTCACCAACAGCTTTGTGAATAGTCATGCATTTCTTTTAGCTCATCCAATTGATTCAATCTATTCCTTTATTTTAATTATATAGCTTGGATTTGGCTTTGTATGTCTTTTGTTATACATGTACTTTGATGAAGGCAAGTAAATGTAGCCCTTTTCTTTTATTCTTGTTTGATTTTTTTTTTGGCATTTGGAATGATTTCTTTTTGTCATTTGGAATGATTTCTTTTTGTATACATTTTAAGACATGTAAAACCATTGTCATTCAAGCACTCCACCAACAATTTGACTTTCTTTGCTCTTTCTTAGATCACCAATGACTCAGTTAAACCCAGGGATGTGTGGGTAACAACATTTGTGGTGCTTCAAAATATCAACAAGATTGCTCTCTCTTTCACTAGCAAGGAAATAGGTACATTTGAATAGCGAGTCAGTAATTAATCTAAATAGATACATCTGTTACTACAGTAAATTAATAATAACAGTAATAATAAGATGTCTTGTTTTCCAAGGGTATCCTCATCCGTATTAATACTGTTTACCCTGAGGGCCCTGCAATCTTATGGAGTGATTTCAAGTTGGTTTTTGACAGCTGGTGTTGGTGTTGTGAGATCACCAACACCAGCTACAACACCAAACTTGAAGTCATGCTGGTGTTGAGGTTCACCTCGGAAAATATGATGCATTTCCGGTAGTCTGTGTTGAAGGCTGGTGTTGAATGTCGTTTGCTGAACCGAGTATCGCGGTTTAAATCTTCTTTTATTTTCCTGATGGTATCGATATCCTACATTGTACAAAAAATATTTGACAATTATTTTGATATGAAACCTAATTTCTAGTCTACATTATTAAAAGCTACAGTATGATGATTCTTAATTATTGAACTATTATCTTTCTTCCTTGTTACCAGTCTTCTATGATCTCAGCTCTAAACTTGAGTTCAATGTACAGTACAGGGTTTATGGACTGGAACATACACCACTCAGTATGGACTATTGGTAAGTTGACAAATTCTTTTTCAATCAATGCTATTTTTTTATGCAAAGAGACAAAGAACTTTAAGAAACCTGTTCAATGTTTGAATCGATGTATATAATACATATGACACAACCTTACTAATAAAAAAAGGGTGTTTTTTAAATCACTTAACAATGTACATAATTACCATTAGTGGTACATATTGTTTGTTAAAACTGAAAACCATATTCAACTTTGAAATTGGGTATAAAAAACTTTTTAAAATATCATCAGTTCTTTTACAACTTATGGCTCATTTTCTTCGATACATGTACATAAGAAATCATGACATTTCATAGTAAAGAGATATCGACTGCTACGAGAGGATCGAGTGGCTGTTTTTATACGCTCAAGGGAAATTTGTCTTCGCTCCTGTCACCCCTCCGCGCGCCACCCACCCAGGCGCGCCTCGGGTGATAGCAGTTGGGTGGATGTAAGGTGGATATTGGGTGGGTTGTGCTTTTTCATAGTTAGCTTAAAGAAACATTTTGTTATTTTAGGAGCAACCCTGACAACTCCAACGAGGCCATCCTAGTAATGGGAGACACCGGGGGTAACGTCAATGCCTTCCACTTCACCTCCTCGAACATCGCCCTCTTTGACAGGCCGCAGCAACCTGGAGGAGAAGGTCAAGGTAAGAAGGAACCTCCATGCTTGATGCTGTGGCAAGATGGTTCATTGCGGAACCCTCACAACAGCATTTTCAAACAATTCCATCTTTAAACACATGTATTCCTCTTTCCCTTTGTCACATTCATGAACATAAGATTATAACCAAAAAGTGCAATACAGGTATCATTGAAGGAGGCACAGACCCTGAAGAATAAAAAGGGAATTTCTGGGTTGGGGATACCTGATTTTATAACTAGTCAAGAATTCAACTTATAGCATGGAAGGTTTTGTCATTATTCTAGGTGAGAATGTAGACAATGGATCTTTATGAAGTATCAGTAATTCAGTCATTTTGCTGTCAATAACATGATCATCATTCTTTACCCCCAAAACAAAATTGATGATTCATTTTTGTTTTCATTATTTTACAGAGCAAGTTGTGAATGTGAACTTTAAACATCTGTTGAAGGATAAATTCAAGTACTGTCGCCTCATCAGGCACAATGGCCATACAGAGTGGGCTAGACAAGGTATGTCATCATCACAATTTATGAGGTATATTTTGTACATAATATTTGATATTTTGTAGAAGAAGAAAAATCTTGTACTGCAGAAAAAAATGGACGTAAATGTTATAACAATTTTGGAAAAGAACATTTTAGAAAGTGTCAAATAAACGTCATTCCTAGAAAAATCTTTATTTTAGCAATTGTCAGATTATCGTAAGTACCAATATGAAATCCCAAACTATCCATCAATTTCTTTGCATTGTGTCCTTTTATACAGTGACCTAAATCCTGATTTGTTTAATGTATAACACCTCTTTGCTTTCCTTTAATCTTAGAGGTGTTTATCTTTTCCTTAATATCTTTATTTTTAGTATGCTCAGAATCCAAACATTATATATGTTCATGTATCACTCTTATTCGTTTTTCTTGTGTCTTTCAGGTAAGTATGCTCAGCACCTCTATAAATATGAGGGATATGTTTGATTAATACTCATTTTCGTTTTCCTTCAATCTCTCAGTGAAATATGCTCAGCACCTATACATGATGGACAAGTTTTTACATTTATCACTCATATTTTTTTTCCTTCAATCTCTCAGTGAAGTATGCTCAGCACCTAAACTGCTTCATCTCGTGTTCCACTTCATACGAGAATGCCATGGTACTGGGTTGGATAGAGAAGGCGAAGTCAAAGATGAAAACGTAAGAAGAATGATCCAGGCTCTAAGTCTAATTTCTTTATTTATCCATCATATAATCACGTTTCATGAATGTAAAGATTGTTTAAATATTAATTTTATTGTGTGGTTGTGTGGTGATTATGAAAACTTTGATTTGTGATCATATCATAAGCTCTGATTTTGTTTGAAACTATTACAAAGATTATGAATTAAAAAAAAAAAATGTCACTACACAAAGGGAGATATATATACAATACAATAATCTAAATCATTTATTTTGACTTTTCTATCAAAATCCATGGCCATAACGTTATCTCTGTTATTCACTTGTGCTGCAGATATCATGTTGTTACTTTGCCTTAAGAATCATATCATGATTATTGTTGACCTTGATTTCAATTCGTCTTTCATATCTGTAGGAATTCTTTCAACATCTCTCAGGGGGTAAATGCCTTTGCCTATCACAACGGTCTTAATCTAATTGGTAAGACAAAATCTTCCTTTCTTCGTTTCTATCCTATTGTATTCTTTGTCTGGTCTTTTCATTTTATCTACTTTTTACTTTGTACATTTCCTTTGGCTTTCCAGCAAACATGGCTTCCGTGTTACCACTTTGTGTTTTATTTAATTTGATTCTTCTTTTAAAAGTATGTTGTAAAAGAAGACAATATTCTTAACTGCAACATTTTCTGATGAGAACCCTTCCTTTTCCTGTTATCTAAAGGCTAGATATCATTATATCCTATAGGTTTTATTAATATTGCTTGCACCTGTAATGTATTTCAAGTTTTTGTCGTTGTAAAATCACATTTGCATAAAATTGTTTAGTGTAAATTTAAAGGTTGTCATACAATTGTTTGTTTTGGAAAATTGCATATTACTTGTATTATGAGTACTGCATAATTCTCAAGTTTTCTGTTAAGAATACAATACCAATGTGTGTATCATTTAATTTGCATCCATTCTATACAGCCACTGCAGGAGTAGATCATCATGTTTGTCTCTGGAATCCTTATGTTGTGTCAAAAGCAGTTGGGGTGAGTTATACTTCTTTTAAAGATCTCGTCTTTCTTTCTCATCTTGTGTCTTGATTTTCCAACATTCTCAAAGTCGAAGTCAGTTGATCATGTTTACTTCCCCTTCACCCTGTGGTATATTTTGAAAAATGTACTTCTTTAAGTAAAAAGAGTCTTTGCTCATGTTGGAAATGAATTACTGATTAGAAATAAGATTATTCATCAGATTTTCCAGTTATCGAAAGCACATGTATGTGACATTTTAAAACTTTTTAGAAGAAGAAAAAAAGAAGAAAAACTCCTATCTTTCTTATATTTAACCCATTGAGTACCGTATTTTCTAATTATTCAAAGTCTTGATTCAGTAACCTTAATTTGATTTTTTTTCTTCCCTAGCTGTTACGAGGGCACATGGCTCCGGTTGTGCATGTCCAGTTCAACTTCTCCCGTGGTCAGCTGATCAGTTTCTCCAAGGACAAGGTCCTAAGAATCTGGGATGTCCAGCTTCAGGTCTGTCTCCAGAGAATGGCTGGAATGTTTCCAAAGGGAACTGAGAGTAAGTTTTTTTTTTTTTTTTGGGGGGGGTTATATAATGGTGAAACAAATGATAGAAATTCTTATAGTCTCCATCAACTATCATGTTACAACTATCTTCATCATGCTGGAGATGACTTCAGATTCCTTTTTAAAATTCCACTGCAGTGGATTCCAAGTTTCCAATTCCATTGAGGGGGAATGGGGGTGGGGGATGTAAAGATGAGTCATAAGTAAAACACAACAATTTAAATATCATGTACATATGCACTGACCAATCGTTTTTTCTTTTCGGGGGTAGGGGGATCCAGGGGAAAGATTGTTGCAGGGCTGATGGGGTAATTCTGGGAGAGATCTTGGGTTAAAGTTTACAGAGCACTAGTCTCAACTCTTTGGCCAAGTATAAACAATGTTTACTGCATGTAGCAATACTATTTTTGTTTGTTAATGAAGTAAATTATTGAATTTGATTTAATTCAACCCTATCATATGTTTTTTTCTTCAGTGTACACATCGTTATTCTTCCATGAGGCAACCAATCGTCTCTTCACAGCCTTCAACTATCAGCTGACCATGCTAGAGATGAGGCCAGAGGTCAAAGATCGGGTCATGAGCCACGACAAGCCCATCAGCATGGCCCTCTACAACTCCACTTTCAATCAGGTCAGTTCCCTAAATGCTTATCTTAAATTTTGACAATAACTCTGGATTTTCAGGGGGACTGTAATCCACCTGAAAATCCAGTGTTGTGGTTACATCAAATTCTAAATTGTTTGTACAATTCTCTGAAAATGACAAAGGCAAATCAATGACCATGATTTACCCGATAATTTATCTTTAGTTGCTCATTGTTCCTCTATTTGTAGTTCTATAATATCTGTTCACTAGATCCATTTATATGCAGTCTTTAAATTTAGTGTAAGTTTCCTTTGATGAAATTTCATTTTCTTTCAATAGTTCTTTTTAATCTGAGATGAATGGAAAAGAAAAAGATTAAATATAAAAGTGACTTTCAAGAAATTTATGAATATTCATGTGTATAATAAATAAGAGTCTGCATTTCAGATTTGACAAACGAGATATCAAAACTTTTTTAAAGCCAAGTAGGTCACCTCCACCATGACTAAATGTTCCTTGAATTACAGTTCCCAAATGAATATAACTAATCCTACTTTTCTCATCATCATGATTTAATCAATCTTTTATCAGGTGGTGAGTGCTTGCCACGGCTCTACCGTCATTGTATGGATGCTAGACACTGGGCAGAAAGCCAAGCAGTTCCTCAATTGCCATGGTAACGCCGAGATCACCTGCTTGGCATTTGATCACAATGAGACAAGGATTTTCACCGGCAGCTCTGACGGCACTGTCAAGGTATATGTTTTTTGTTTTTTTGTTGTTGAAATATTTATTATGTTTCTTATGAGAAAATAAACATTATAAAGAACTGCTGTTGCTTATTCAAATACGATACTTAAAGGGCTTCAGAATATGTCTACTACAGTGGCAGTGGTATATGTTGATGTTGCTTTCATTCTTTATTTGGTTTTAATGATTAATAATCTAGTTAAATTGGAGTGCAAGGAATTCACTACGAGGGGTAAAAATATATGAAATAATACCATTCTGTTTTATTAACACTGAAGAGTTTCCAGGAAAATAATGTGTTTCATCTACATTTGTTATGTTCGCCTTCCAAATACAATATATAAAATTGAAAAAATTGTTGTTATTAGCTACATGTTTCATTTTTATTTGTTTCTTTGCTATCTTGCTACCAGACTTTTTATTAATTCATATCTTGGATTATTTGACTTGTTGACCACTGTAACTTTTTAAATTCTTATCTGACACATTTTCTACTTTATTTTTCTAGGTATGGGATTTCAACGGTCACTGCCATCACCTTCTGAATGCAGGCATGGGAAATGGAGTAGACATCTCACAGATTGCAGTGCTCAAAAGAAGTCTGGTGGTCATTGGGTGGGACAGGTGAGGCTTTAAAGTGTCTTAATGATAAGGAAGAGGGTAATGATGAGGATGTTGTCTGTGATGATGATGATGACCATGATGAGTAAAAGTGTCATGATGATGATATATGATGAAAATGATTTTAATAATTACATTAATTATATCTTATGGGAATAGCAAATGCATGGTCAATTGTATCTGACATATTGATTAATAGTTTTAATGGTTTTTTACCTGTAATTACCTGTTTCTTAACCCTAAATTGTTAAAGGTATAGACCATTTTTGGAAATGCTCCCCTCTCAAAAAATGAAATGGAAGCTCTTATTACCAATCATGTGAAAGAATATGTTTTGACTAATATGTGATGATACAAATTTTGCCGGAAAACCACCTACTAATTGATATATTTGGTAAATTATTATATCTATCCAGCCTGGATAGATATCGCGTAGTCTCATATACATCTTTCTGTGTACAGTGCTTGTAACTTTACCAAGACTGGGCCAAATTTCTTATCATTTTGATGATTCCAGAACCTTGCAGTACACACCAATACTTATATGCTAGATGATCTACCATTTCTGATCGATTCCACAACGTTTCTGATCAATTCCACAACTTTTATTTTACAATGCAATCGCATGACCAGAACTGGTCTATACCTTTAAGTTGATATAACTTTTCGCAATTTTTATGTATATTCTTCCATCAGATACATCACACTATTCCGCAATCAACAGATAAATCAGTATTTGGTTGAACCATCAGAGTGGAAAGGAGGAAAGGTAGGAATCTAATTATATCAATAACAGTGATCAGACCTATGGAATATTTTCTCCTAAATTAATCAGTAGATGTGTCATAGTCTAGTGGTTTAAGCACTTGACTGGAAATGCAAAGGGTTTTGGGTTTTAATGTCCCATGACAAGACATTAATCCACATTTGCCACTCCATACCCGGGAGAGAAATTGGGACCTTGTTTGTTTGTTTTTATTTCTGCATTTTCAAAATGAAACATAATCATATACATAAAGTAACAAATATTTCTTCCTTTTACATAATTATACATTTTTAAGTACATTGAATAAGATGCATACAAACACAAATATAATTTCAATGAAAAAAGATAAATTACAGAAAATCCTGGTAGGATGACAAAAGCCTTTGTGATAGAAACTGTAGTTTGCCCTCATGGTGACCATGTATGGTAAGAATCCTCCCCAGGGAGTGGAAATGGTGCACACTGTGTGTGTGAATGTTTCAATGACTGGGGTAATAATAATATCTGTCAAGAGATGGTATTGCATATTGAGCACTATACGTGTATAAATCCAGAATAATTGTTATTATTATCAGAGAAATCTACATGTTAAATTGTTGTCTCAATAATGTCTCAATCTCAATTATGAGATCCTACAGTATAATCAACATTATTGATTTCATGCTTGTAGTTTTTACTATAAGTATTTACCTGACGTCCATAAATAGTTTTACTATTAACAATATTACCTTCTGTATCCCACCGCTGCCAATGCACCAACAAAGCCGATCTTTCTTTAGAAATATTTCTTATATTACAAACCATATCCACCACTTCCACTAAAAGAATAAAAGAGAGAGTTGTTGATTAATATTTTAAGGATATTTCAGTAGAATTAGTGCTACTTTTAGAAACCATTTATTCTGGTAAGGCTAAACATAAATGCCAGCATTGAAAAAGGGTGGACATGGGAGAACAGTGACTAAGCATTATCATGCCACAAGATGGTAGGAAAGTTAATGGTCTAAATATTTTACACAAATTATGAACACAAAGCAATCAAAAGGAACATGTAAAGTAGGCCATGGTTTCCTTGTATTTGCCAATTTTCTAACCTTGAAGAAATATCATTTTTCATCTCTGTAAAAATTAGAGGGGGATATTTCATGAAATGATTTGATATATATATACAGAAGTTGAGGGATAATGTAAATACCGGTAGAAAAAAATCCACACTTTTAGCTTTCAAAGATCTAACGTCAAAACATTTGTTGATGTCTTCTCCTTTGCAGGAGCATCAAGATGACATCTTGGGTGCAGCATTCATGGCGCCACACACCCTTGCCACAGGGAGCTATGATGGAGAGATTGTGATCTGGAATACAGGGTCAGAGGTTTCATCAAGGCACCTCCAACAAAGGTTCTACAAGAAGGCTAAGAGCAGGGAGAAGACCAAACTGGTAAGAAGGGTATGCTGATTATACGGCAGATGAGTTAATCAACAAGTAATATTTAGCCCAATCTGCATGAAGTACGTAGCAAGACTCTACTCTCGGCTTTTTCTCTTTTGTCCAGAGCAAAATATTATGGGACTTTGTGCACTAGGCCCAACATTTTTGGTCTATGTGTACTAGACCTCCTGTAAGCCTTTATCCGTTGGTTATTTATGGTTTGTAGAGAAACTGTAGGATAGTTATTCTGAAAGTTTGATAAAAAAGTAAATGTAAACTGTCTTCCACAGAGATGTTATTTCTTACCAGCTAGATTAAAACACAGATACATAAAGTGAGACAAAATCAGCTCTGTGGCATATGCTCAGATGACCATTGGTGTATGTGCAGTAAATTGTTTACACTAATCAAAATTCCAAACATCAACCCTGGCCTAATGCTGCTGGAGTACATGTCACCATTTAAGCAAATTTGAGGTCATCAAAGAATGACCTTGTTGAATCACTTTGAGTAGAGGTGTTGTATTTTGAGTGGTATAATCACTTGACTGGGAATGCAAAAGTTGTTAAAAGTCGTTGGCAGGTCGTGGATTCGAGCCCCGTTATGGCATTAATGTCCTTGATCAAGGCATTTTATTTACATTGCTCCTCTCCACCCAGGTGTTAGAAGGGTACCCAGTAGGATGCAAAAGTCAATGTGATTGGATTAGCATGTGTGCGCCCGTTAGAAGGAGACTAGCTGGAATGCTCCCTGGGAGTGGAGAATGTGCTCTGTAATGTACAGACAAATAATTGAATCCAATGACAGGGATAATAAATAAAAATGGTCAGTTGTAACTCGTAAAGCACTTTATAAGAAACAGTTGTTATTATTACAATTTTATATTTTTAAAATCTGCAGTCCCTCCTTAATGGTGCCACAACTCCAGGTCTATCCCGTCAACGTACCAGCATCCATTCAGCTCAGAGTGCCCACTATCCAAGTAGAGTGTCCCAAACCACCAGGCTTGGAAGCAAGGAGACCGAAGGTACCAAGAGACCCACCACAGGATCAAGTCAGAGTAGTGAATCGGATGAGGTAAGGACATTGATTGTCAGGTTGGATTTTTGGTGGAGCATGGGCCAGGCTACAAGTCTCAGAATATTTGATTTTATGCTTGAGTATTGTGGTGATGGTTCATTTGCAGTGCCTGAAATAACGTGTGAATGATGTGTGAATTTGTAGTACAAATTTTATACGTGGATATAAAATGTAAAAATACCCAGTCCCGAAAGTTAACATGTAGAGTTAAACGGATTATTGCTATTTTTATGTATTTAAAATTTTTCTCCCCTTTTCTCTTCTGTTTCTCTTTATATAAATCCTTTGCTTTGGTTTATTCATCTATATATTTTTCTTTGTAGCTCAATATCTATCTACAAAACTATCTCATCTACCTATATCATATACACGACAGACGAGCACCAAAGGATGCATGGACAACTAATACACATTCAGAGAAAACCACATTCCAAAAGTTTACGGTTCTTTTGACGATTACACCATACATTGGTATAATGTGTATATTTCTTTTGTTTTCTCTCATTTCATCTATACATACTTTTCATGTCTTTCCATTTGTATCTCTTTGTTAGTATGTTTCACTTTATAACTCTGTATATCTCTTTATCTGTCTGGATCTATATCCATCTATATGTCTTTCGCTCTATATCCATGTTTGTCTCTTTGTCATTCCTTATATCTCTTTCTCTGTCTGGCTATATTGCCGTCTCTTTATTATTCTTTATATCTCTGTCTCTTTCTCTTTCTGGATCTATCTATTTATATGTCTTTCACTCTATGTAAAAGTTTGCCGTCTCTTTATCATTCTTTATATCTCTTTCTCGTTCTCTTTCTGGATCTATCTATTGATATGTCTTTCACTCCATATATATATATGTTTGTCTCTTTATCTCTTTCTCTAGATGAATAGTTATGTGATCAAGCAGTTGCTGTTTTTGGAAGCCAGGAAGCACCTGTCTGCCTCAGGGGGTGCCAACCTGGTGTCCTGCGGGGGTAATGGGTGGGTGCGCTTCTGGAATGCCAACAAGAATGCCCTCTTGGCCGAGTTCATTGCCCATCAGGACGGTATGTAAATGATGTTATTGGTGTAGGTATCCTAGTGAAACCTTTTGGCCTAAAAATGCATTTAGGAATAATGACGGAATAAATGTACTGTAATTATCCATGTCATCTGTCAAACTAGTGTTTTACTCCATAAACTTTAATGAACTAAATAATTGATTGTATTTTCTTTAAACTATGCCATAGTTTTTATGCTTGTTTTATCAGGTTGACATAGCAGATATTTGATATGATCCCTTTGTTTGTGTACTAGATATTTCCACCTTTTTAAAGATAAATATTTTACGTAATATTTGATATAATGCATATGTTTGGATTAATGTGTATAAATGCACCCCAACCCTTAACCTAGTCCTTACCCTGGCTTTCAGAGGGTGCGTGTATACACGTTTGTATTTGATTGTTCATGCTTTTCAAGTAGAAATTACATGTAACGTTTCCCCATTTTTCTACCATGTCAGTTGGTTCTATTGTGATGGCAGTGAGTAGCAACAACCATTACCTTGTGACTGGAGACAGCGAGGGTGCCATCAAGGTCTGGAAGATTCAAGAGTACTGTCTTCACAAACCTGATGTGCTTTTGACACAACCTCCTGGTGAGTCCTGAGATCTCTCTTTTGCATCGATCATGGTAGATTAGCATTGGGTTAGACAAGTTATCCTTTAACACCCATTCCAAATAGTACGCTGCTACATATATCTACTGCTACCACTTCCACCACCACCGCTTCCACTTCCACTTCTATTAACTCATCCACTTCCACTACCACTATTTCCACTACCACTTCCATTACGACTACCACTTCTACTACCGCCACCACTACCATAACCATTACCGCTACTACTACCATAACCATTACCCCCATCCACTTCCATTACCACTACCACTTCTACTACCGCTACCACTACCATAACCATTACCGCTACTACTACCATAACCATTACCCCCATCCACTTCCACTACCACTACCATTACCACTACAGTTCATCTATATAGAGGTGTTGTGGTATAGTGGTTATGTTGCCAGGTTGTGGATCAAATGGTTCACAGTTCAAGTCCCTACTGCAGCACTTATTGTCCCTCAGCAAGAGGCTAGGATTGGGAAGATATGATAGGATGTGTGAGAGTAGTCATAAATGTGTGTAAGAATGTCCTGCATGCTTTTCTTGGAGTAAAGATGCTGCACAGATTATGTACAGGCTTTTAAGAACTCAACAACTGGGGTAATGGTTATTTTGATCAGTTGTTCATATTGAGGATTGTTGTAAAAGTCATCAATTATGATTGAATTCTTTGTTACTTATCCCCCCCCCCCTCTTCTTTAGCCACATTATCATCCTGGCACCTCCATGCCGATGCAGTCAACTATCTGAGTATGTGTGAGCGCAATGAACGCTGGCTCATCATCTCAGCTTCAGCAGATTCTAGCGTTCAGCTGGCTGATATCCATGGCAACCACATAGGAACGTTTGGTCAGGTCAGAAATCATCTAGTTGTCTGCTTATTTTTTCTATAGTCTTTATTAGATTATTACGGTTAAGTTAGATTCCATATAGGGAAAGTTATTTGAGCTGAAGTTCTGTTTTTGCTGATTATGCCTTATTTGTAGGTATGTGTAGATTTTGTATTTAATTGCCAAAGCTTTCATGCATAAAAGAGAGAAAGAGAGAGAGAGAGAGAGAGAGAGAGAGAGAGCAAGCAAGCAAGTAAAGAGACTGATAGACAGATCGACAGGTATTGCAAGAGATAGAAAGAGAGAGGGGAGACAGTGATAGGAGAGAGGTGGATGAACAGAAGCGACACAAAGAGGAATTATATGTAATTATTTATGTTTGTACCCCATTCTATTCTGTATCTTTTCTATTATTTTACAAAGAAGGAAAAGGACAGACAGAGAGGGAAAGAAAAAGATATGTGGCGGATAGAGTAACATTTGTCAATGTACTCAGAAACTTATTGCTTCTTTCCAAGCCAGAACCTTATGTTTTTTCATTGTATCATTTGTCAATTTAGCTGGTTATACATCTCCTGGATGACTATTTAGCCAGTAAGACATGTACCATGTGACAGATATTAATGGTTTTGTTGTTCATATCTTTTTAAAGGAGGAGCATTGGAAGATTGAACCCTACGTTCCTTCACCCGAACCCACCCCAAGCGAAATGGATGTAAGTAATAATTGACAAGCCCATTCAACTCTGTTGTTTTATAATTGAGGGAACATAAAACCCCTTTATAATATTTTCAATCCCTTTCATTGTCATATTTAACTCCCTTTTATGTGTTTTTTTCATGAAATGTAGTCGATGTCAGTCTCCATGCATACAGTCATTCCCTATTAACAAAAAAGATATTCCATTAGTTTTTTTATTTTTTCTTCGCAAAAACATGGGGGTATAAATTGTTGGGTCACCTTTTGTATATGTTGAAATGGTGAGTAGTCAATGATGATATCCGAGTCACATTTCTGATTGCCAATAAAAGATTTCTGTATTCAATGATTTTGAATTGTAGAAATCAACAACTTCATAGGGCATTTGCTCACAAGAAAGCACCATTGTATGTTTTCTTTCCTTTAAAGTCATATTTGTGGCAAGGCAATTGTCACCTCATAAATTTTGTTTGTCCAAAGGAAATGAGTGACAGTGAATCAAGCCAGGAAGATGCAGAGGTTGAAGACAAGAAGTCAGATGAGGAGATGGAGGTCGATGTCCTGGTGAACTTCGACCCCATGGAGAAGGTTAATACTTGGGAATCCACCAGGCTAGGTATAATGATAAAAGTCGTCTTCTTCATCATTATTCATCATCAATACATTTTGATGATGTTTGATAGTGTGCTTCCGGTATTATGGTGCTGACTACTGTGTGACTGTAAAAGTGAAGACATCACACAGACAACAATATATACACTTGTAGCTTGTATCATAAAGACATTTAACAACCTGAAGGAGTTGGTATTATGTATGAACAATATCCATTCTATACAAAGGTGTGTAGTTTTCATGATATAACACCAAAGCAGGTTAATCTGTTACAGAAAAGGAGGCAGAGTTTAAAGGGTGTGGATGGAAAAGTCAGAATTGATTTGAGTTGTCCACAGAAAACAATTACTTCATTAGCCAATTAATTTTTTCTTTTGAAGAACCAATAAGGACTGGTGTTTACCCTTTCTCTGTGCAGGTAAACAGTACCAAGAAGTGAGAAAGAACAAGAGGGAGAGGAAACAACCTGGCACCATTCCTGACCTACCTTACTTGTCTTGGGAGAGGACCAACCAACCCCCTGCAGGACCCTATGCTGTAAGTTTGATTAATCATAATCACATCTGCATAACAAATACTCTTAAACCAGGAACTTTTGTGTGCATGAAATTTCTGGGAATTGTGTGAGTATATCAGATTCAAGAAAGTTTCATGTTGTAAAAGGATTGACTCACAATGGACACAAATTTGTGTAATTCCTTGAAAATGTCTTGCTTTAAAAATGGCTTTTCTTGGTTTTTGAGTTGCCCATTAAGCCAAGTGCAAACATCCTTCTCTGCTATTTGTGGATGTAGTACCTTTTGGAACCAAAATTTATTTTTAAATGCCATTTTTAAAAACTTTTTTGGAAATTCAGCATTCAGGAAGTGTTGACTGAGGCTACTGATAAAAAATGGATTTAGTACCTTTTGGAAGCGAGCTCTTTTTTTCTGAATATATGATTGGTGATTGCATGTATGTATTGTGCTCTTCAGCAGTTCTCTGGAATATTTTGTAGTTGATTATTCAGGACTGAATGTGCATAATTCTGCATTGTATTTCAAACCATCCTCTTTTGGACTAGACCATAATTATGTACACTAGAAGTAAATTATGTAATTCCATAATACTTGCCATTAGAGGGCAATCACAATGTGCAACATCTATTAAAGCAACACATTATCTACTTTCTTCCATACCTAGCTATATCTGCTTTAGAATAGAATCTGCAATTGACAATTCTGTGGTACAAGCGGGGTCAATTTTATTGTGATTTACTGCAAAATATGTTGTGATCAATATACAGAGAAAAGTAGGCATAGAATTAGAATATTAGATTTTGATATATTCTCATTGCTTATTTGATCTGCACTGCTACTATACCATGTACCTCCCCCTTCGCTCAGTCTACAGACAAGTTGAGACCACCCATGTGGACGCAGGTAACAAGCTTTCCTCTTTAGATATTCACCCCCTACTCATCAGACGAGCAAAAACTCATCATAGAACTGTCCAGAAACTTTCTAGTCTAAACATTCTATAATTAATCATCCTATAGCTAAACAGAAGTTGGATTATTGTTTAGAGCTGAAAGCTTGATAACGGTTCAGGGTCCAACTCCTCTGTGAAGACCATATTGAACAAAAAACTGTATAAGTAACTGTGTGGGGCTTACCCTGAACTCCTGCTAATTAATGTGATCAGCCATCTTGAAAGCCCCTCTAAAGTGTTGTGAGCCCCCAAAATTTGATGGCAAAATTTCTCTTAAATTGTATCATAATGTGAAAGAGGATGTCATTTCAGACACATTCTTGCAAATGATTTTCAAAACAAATGGGTTTGAAGTTGAATATTGATTAAAGAATACAAAATTATTGTATTACAAGGTGATGTATGCTGACACTATAAAAACATATACGGTAGTAAAAAAAAAAAAAAGGACCTCTTGAATATAGTTCTGGTTTTGCCATATGATGATTCTTTATATGTTCTTTTGTCAAAATGTTGTGCAAAGTTCCTTGTTTGATTGTAACCCTATGGTTTGTTTGTAACTGTGGTGGATTGTGTATGCTTACATCTAACCTTTACTGAATATTAACCCTATCCAGCCAGGGGCAGGGGGGGGGGGGGGGGGG
>BEXV01000298.1:21667-34605 GCA_003118195.1 Hemicentrotus pulcherrimus | reverse complement strand
CCCCCCCCCTCCCCGAATGTAAAATTAGTTTAGTCGGATCATTTACAGCTAGATCACACATAATGGGGAAAATTGCCTTCAAATAAACGACACAAATAAAATGATTTGTATGTATAGATAAATGAAATGAAATGAATGAATGAACTCACCTCATCGCTATCGCTGTAAAGTGCCTTGACCCTAGATAGTTTCTCTGCCCTGTCTACCTCCTCTTCATCTGACGAGTACAGGCCTTGGTCTTGAACTGAAAAACACAACACAAGAAATATGTCATCATCATCAGCATCACCATCATTGTCATATTGACCAACCTTTGCAGAATCACTATTTATTAAATCTTTTGTACTTAGTTAAGCAAAGTTAAAGTCACATAGAAGTCAGCTTTCATAGGGAATTCGACACCGTTCGGGTGTTTACCCGATAACAGGTGTTGTCAATCGCCAGGGTTAGCCTTGAGTTTTATGACCATTAGACCTTATGTAATGCCTTGCTTTTCCTTCGGCCGGAGAATCACCGATCATGCTCCGATAGACTAGGGGGTAAATCTTGACTGGCCAACAGGTTTGCTGTGTGCAGATTCGTACTCCCATTAATGGTATTTCCACCAAGTCTGGTGTCAGCGAATTACGGCTTTCTGCACATGGAAACTGACTACCCACTCCCTTTAAATGACACATTAAATGAAACAACAGAATTGATAATAAATTTTAATAATTATGTTAAAATACTTAAACAAGAAAAAAAATCATTGGATACAATTTGATTTCGACACAATACACAACTTCAAAGACTCTGCTCTGAGATTGCACTAAGTACCCAAAATGTTAAGCTTAGTGTCTGAAAGGGCGAACTGGACTGGGCCTACTTTTAGTTTTACTAAGTACACAGGTCCGACCCTGTATGCTGAGAACTACTTGAACCCAATGGGATGTTCTTCCTACCTTTGGCAAGACTGCTCTTGAAGTTCTTCTTGATGGCGGAGAGGCTAATGGCTGAATCGTCTTCCTCCTCAAAGCCGTCCTCTCTGTCGGGCTCCAGATAGCCAGCACTGAGCCCTCGCTGGTGGGATCTCTCTCGTATCCTTCGCTGCTGGTTCTGTCTCCTCAGTGAAGCTCGTAATCTCTCCTCTTCTCTCTATGGAAAGGCACAAACAAGGTTGGAGCAAGAAATGATTTGAAAAGGGTAATGTGCTACTCTTTAGGTAAGTGACATAGCACTATGAGAGATTGAATAGATTTAATTGCATTGACCTAATACCTGGCCAGCCAGCTTGGTTGTCTGGCAACATGGAATGTAAATTTTGTTTTGAGGTTTCAGTAGAAATAACTTGTCTGCGATGCTGGACCAACTATTGCCTTTATATAGTTGTCATGTATACCTGATAGTAGGAAGTTTCAAATAATATTTAACTATTCATATAAAACTAAAAGGCCAACTTATTAAGGCTCCGGGCATCGGGATGTCGGACTCGGAGTGAACATTTAGACTCTTGGTTTTTATTTTTACAGTGAGGCGGAGTGACCCATAAAAGTTTGTTTTTTTAAATCATAAATATGTTTCACTCTCAGACACAGACAACTGAAAGGTGAAGCCTTGGGTCCAGCTGCGGCTTTGACATTTGGACAAGCTGGTAGTGGTTGGTATCAGCCCGCCCCAATGTCAAAGCCTGAGTGAGCCGGGGAGCCAGAGGAAGTCGGTAAACTTCTTTTTTTTTATGCAGCCGCAGATTGTTATTTACCAAGTTAGTAAATATTATCTGTAACTCTGACTACGGATGTTTGGCTAACCATTCTCAGTTGCACAACAATTTTAAATTGAATAAGAATAAGAACTTGAGCAAGAGTCTTGAGCAAGAGGGTGCCTTGAATGGAAAAAAAGATTTTAAAAACACTGGTTATATTTATGGTATCCTCAGACATTGTTGCACTCACCTTGATCATCTCGCCCCTCTGTGCCTCTGGGTCATTACCAGAGATGGGAACCACTTTGATCTTCTGGGTCTTGGAACATCGGTCTGCCATGGACAGGGTCATCTTCCTGTGAGTAGCACTGTCTGTGGAATGCGGTCTACACAAGTACAAACAAGATGCAATATCTTTAGAACAATACAGGTTTAATTAAAATTTACCGCATATTTATAACGTATCACATAACATGGAGATTAAGTTTATTGAGTAACGAAAAAACTAGTTCAGCAAAAGAAAAAAGGAAAAGAATTTACATTTCTTATTTCATAACATGCACATTTTACAGGGTTACAAATGACTATACACCAACTTCAATCTTTAAACTAAGATGGCAACCTCACAGAAAGTATCAATGCCTTTTCTATGCCTGTGACTGAACAACGTTCATTTCTTAATATCTTTTTGACAATCAAATGAAATTGATAATGATTGCATGTTAACAGGAGTTTTTAAACATAAAGACTGTTACCATATCTACCTGAATGAGAGCTTTGTTCTGAACACAGCTAGGCCTTGCAGACCAGTGCCTTGACGGATGAAGAAATGGTTGAAGTCTCCTTGCTGTGTCATCTTGTAAACATCAAATACTTCTTGCCCAAGATGAAGAGACAGACTGTTCAGATGAAATAAACACAACACTGCTGTTACTTATGTGGCAAAGAGACTTTAGCTGCATATATGAATTACACTGTTTATTGAATGAAGGTACTTTTAATGTGGGTTTTAAGAATGATGTACAATAAGACACTTTAAAACTTTAAGCATCACATGATGTTAATTCAATTTTACAAAAAATAAAAATGGCATCAACATCAAGTTTCTTAAAAGATTTTAAATTCATGTTGAACATTTGCAAAGCATTATAGGTGAGTTCAAAATGATAAGGGGAGCAACAATCAACAACAAATTAAACTTGGTGCTTAATGCTTTTTAGCAAACAGTGAGATGGACCTTGTAAGGCTTATATCTGATACTTTTTCCATGTTTCGATGGGATGTCAGTGAACTTATTCATAAGACGTTGAGAAACGATGCCTAGGAGACCAATTTGGTACAGACTTGTAGTTATATCAATTCATATCATTATTGGGATGATGATAGATTCTTTTTTATCATACGCTGATATTACCTTCCATCAGACCACCTGACTATTCTTGCATTACTCTCTTTGCCGATCTCGCTCCCTTCCTCATCAAACACTTTCCTCCATCTGATTGTATTCTCCACCTGATTGTAGAAGAAGCACATGATATCAAAACATTTTACATTTTACAGATAAAGCCGAGTACTGGTCACTTGATGGCTATGTGAGAGAAACTGTTAAGAAGTTCTTGGTAAAAGATGTACATGACAATAAATCTGTATTCAGAGGCATTTAAATCATCAAAATGATGACAAAGTTGACCCAACCTTGCTGACAATCTCACACAGGAAGCACAGCAAAAAGATGGGGTACAAGAGACTACACACACAAGTAGCTTCGAAGTTTGGACCAACGTTTTTTACCATTTCTGGTTATAGTGGAAAAATAAGGGCAGTTGAAGAGCAATACTCTTTTTCTTAACATCATTGCATTGAAGTTTTTTAAGATAACAAGGCTTCATCGAGATATATCTGCGGATATCAGGACAACATACCTTTAGTTTGAGCCTTGTTCTTCCTTCTTCATCCAACACCTCATCTTCATCAGCATGGACTTCATCTTCATAAAACTGAGGATCAAAAGGTCTGTAAAGAGAGAGAGACGGAGAGCAAGAGAGAAAGAGAAAGAGAAAGAGAGAGAGAGAGAGAGAGAGAGAGAGAGTTCAACAAATGTAGATTCCAGTTCAAACAAAACAAACTATCACGTCCTTTACAAGATCCTACATTAACCCCTCTCAAGATCATCAGACATCACTGATATACAAAGCAACCTATTAAACAACAAAGCTTGTATTTTGATTATACCATTGGCAGCTTTGAAAACTGGTACGCCTCTCCCATTGTCAACCCTATAACAGATTTGAACCCTGAACCTCATGTCCAAAGCCTAAACCACTATACCACAGGGCCTCTTTACCTTGTCTTCAAACTGAGAAAATTAGGTACTTTTTTAGTGGTCCTCCTCAAAGAAGGTTCATTGAACAGATTTGAACACTGAACCACATGATCCAAAAGGCTAAACCACTGCACTACAGGGTCTCTCTACCTTGTTTCCACACTGAGAAAGTTGGGTAGCTTTGCAAAGTGGTACTCTTCTCCCAGGTCCACTCCCAGTTTGGGCAGCTCCACCTCGATCTTGGTCTCTGGAATCTCTTCCGGTTCTTTCTCCTCATCGTCATCCCTCTGTATGAGATCGCCGTCCGCGTTGATGTCTGCTCCACGGATGACTCGGTCTTCATTCTCTTCATTATCATCATCATCATCCCTTCCCTTCCCGTCCTAATGGTTGAATCAAATGAGTCATTGTTTAACCGGAACGTTTTGTGAATTCACGATAATGGCATTTTGCCAATCCACTAAGCATTTTGCATCACACTTTTTCTTTGCTAATACAAACCACTTTACAGTTTGCTAGACAAAGCATAAGGGCTTTAGTGACAAACAAACTTCTGCAAACTGTAAATATATTTGATGCTTTGTTTATAGAGAGTTTCTTGTAAAACCAAAATTGTTATTCCAAAAAATGGATACAATTAGAAAACATTTTACTTGCTTAATTAACCATATTCCTAATCAACCCTACACCTAAAATATAACAGGAAACTTTTTATCCATTATTTAGCATTTGTTTGTTTGTTTACACAAAAAAGTTCTTTCCCTCTAAAATAATATGTTCTCTTTTCAATATTTATAAAGCTTTGAAAAGGTTTTGTCTGCATGTACATAACTATGTTTGCTAGATTCTCTTGAGATACTGTATTTCATCAAGCAGTAAATACCAAAATTTTAGAAGGAAAACTTCACCTCGTCACCAAGTTGGTCTACAATGTCATCAAGGTTGTCATCGTCATCATCAGATAAGTCACCGAATAAATCTTCTTGAGTTGCTTCAGCTGTCATTGATCAAGAAAATTCAATCATCCAAACTATAAGTTTTGTCTTTTTTTTTCAACATTCCTTATCACTTAGGAACATGTCATAAATAGACTGTTGCAAGACTAAAAACAAGTCAAATGCGACTGCTTCTCCTTTATGCCTACGCCTTAATTTTCAGTATAGGAAATTGATAGAATTATTTGTGACATGACATATCAAAATGAAAACTCAAAGCCTATCTTTTGTGGTTCTTGAGATATCTCAAAAGCAAGGCTAAAACCTGTAATTTCATAAATTTGCCTGTGACTTTTGACCTTTGAACCAAAAGATCAGATCAGATCATCTTCCTATGGTGTTACATACCATCACCAAGTTTGTGCCTTGTATCTCTAGTGGTTCTTGAGATATGACAATAACAAGGCTATATCTAGAATTTCAGAAATTGACCTCTGTGACCTTTGACATATTGACCCAAAATCTGAACAGAGTGTCTTCCTATGGTAATACATATTATCATCAAGTTTGATCTTCATTTCTCTAGTTGTTCTAGAGATATGCGATATCGAGAAAGTAGGACAGATGTACAGATGGACAACCCGAAAAACAAATATTGTGACATAAAAACATGTTATAGGACGATCCAACTTTGTAACAAATTTCAAAATTGAATTGTCTGAAAGCATAACTCCAGATTGATTACCCTTTTTTATCTTAATTGTCACAAATCTATTTCTTTATTTTTTTGTCTTTTTCCTTCAAAGCAATATGCCATCAAGGTTTGATTTTATTTTCAGAAAAAAAGGAGAGAATTACATACCACCAGGTTTATCTTCATCATCTGAATCCTTTGTTTGTCCAGCATCCTCGTCATCACTACCAACCACCACCCTCTTCTTTGGTTTCCTACCAATGTTGTCATCACTGTCACTCCCTGGAAAGTCGAACAAATACCATCTCCATGAGGGCTCAACAGATTTTGTTGTTAACAATAAAGAGATGATTGGTACTACAAAATCAAAGATGGCGACAACTACAGACATACTAGAGCTTTTCGTCTTGCACTCGATCAGAGTAAATTGCAAGAAATAACGGAATTTGTCAGATTTTGGCTTTCTGTTCATCTTCACAATTTGCTATGAGTCTCTGTCGAGTGAAAAAACAACTGTAGTATGTATGTATTCGTTGCTGTTATTATCAACTAATACATATCTGTCATTTATTTTGTACAGTAGGGTAGCTATGTGGAGTACTTCCTCTCCATCAAATTGTGAATAAATGGAGGTAAAAAAAGAGGAAATTAAAAAAGAAAGGGAGAGGGGGGAGGGGAAGGAAACATAAAAAGACAATATGCTTTGCCCCCCCCTAACACAACATCCCCTCACTTAATAGCCATGCTCTGTTAAAGGAGCTACTCAAAGAAAATTTACTAAAAACTGATAATTAGAACAAATTATATATGGAAGGAAAGATTTTCTCTTGAAAAACACGAATAATTTGCTGAGAAATCATATAGATATCGTGGAGACGCCCCCGAACGTAAGCCAAACAAACGAGCGTAGCGAGCTCTGAATAGTGAGGTCACACCCTGGACAAACAGCTCGGTACCGTCTAGCTGCAGACCAAGCGGAAGCTAGCAGCCTTTTTTTAACAGCCGTGTCCAGGGTGTGACGTCACACGAAGAACTACGACAAAATACGAAAAATACGAATAGGCAGTAAATTTGGATCTCAAAACTAACATTTTTNTCATATTTAGCTGTTATAATGAATGGAAGAAAGAAGAAAAAAAAAGAACTTAGACCATGACCATATATGCTGAAGCGATATGAAAGAATGGAATATGTCAAAAACAGTACAAGAAATCACCTTCATCTGAAACCTGTGGTCTTGCATCCTGCTCTTCTACATCAACTTCTTGCTCTTGCTCTCTTTCTCCATCACCTTCTTCCTCTTCATCTTGACTGATGACAAGTCTCTCCTCATCCTCGCCATTCTCTTCTTTCTCTGATGCCACCTGTGACTGAGCATCTTCCTCCTCTCCATCTCCATGGGAACGGGCATCCTCGTCCGGTGACTGCCTACCTTCATTATCCTCCGCCTCCATCTCTTCTTCCTCCTCCTCGTGCTGCTCATCAACCTCCTGCTCTGATTCTTCCTGTTCTTCTCTTTCCTCATGCTCTACCTCTCCCGCTTCCTCCTCCTCTTCCTCTACCATCTCTTCTCCTTCTTCTCCCTCACCTTCCACCATCTCTTCATATTCTCCTTCTCCCTCTTCTTCTTCATGGACCTCTTCCTCCTGCTCGTGCTCTTCTTCTAAAGGTCACACAAAAGAGATTAAGAAACAGAGAGCTCAAGTGATTAAAGAAAAAGAAACATCACCTTATGGCTCAACATCTAATAGCATGTTGAGGGAGACATTATGAAGTTCATTCTTAACTGTTTATCCCGGTTTATGTACAAAAGCATGGGAGTTCTTTTCAAAATTGACATATAACACCCAAGGAGAAAAAACTTCACTAGCCATAACTTTTGACAAGACAAGGAGGACAAAACAGAGTTGACGAACATAGACTATGAGTCACTCATGCTAAATATCACAGTCAAAGAAACATACACGACACAAGAAAGAAGGAATCCACCAGTGACATACCTTCTTCTCCTTCCCTTTCATGTTCTTCAGCCTCGTAGTGACCCTCTTCTTCCCCTGCTTCTTCTTGCCCTGAGACAGCCTCTTGATCAGATTCATATTCTTCTTCTACAAAGCAATTATCAAATATAAGTTATTAGTGCTTTTGAAACTATATGTTTTGTCGTCAACATCGAAATACATCAAAAAAGTTGAAAAAATGAATACTTGATAAAGAGTTTTGCCATTGAGTTTTGCTATTTGCTTGATTATGGAAATGTTGTTATTTCTGCATGATTAATTTTTCCTACTGAGTGACCCAAATCATATTAGCTGGTTCTTAAATTTGCGTTGCTAGCAATTCAGCCCTTTCAAAACATGCATAAGAAGTCTTGCTTATAATTTTGTGAGATCTAAAATTTGCGCTTGTCGATCTAAGTGCGAAATCCGGGAAAATTAATGTACCGTGAATATTTCTACTTTTACAGTATAAGATATACCACCTTCAAATTACGTTTTAAGAGATGTTGATATTGCTGTGTATGCCAGATTTAGAAATGATGACCTAAATCAAGTTTTTATATCGTAGAAGAAATCCTAACAAAACTGTTAAGTATTTTGACAAAAAGAAAGTCACAAAAAATATAATAGGGAATGCTACTAAAATCAGTATTAATTAGCATTTAAACAAGGCAAATGATAAGAGTAATGTTTCAAAAGCTGATGGAAGAATCCCTGAACCTCTGGTGTATGTTACTGAAATATACGAAGATACTGATTACTAGCATCTCAACTGGATGTCTAAATGTATATAAACATTCTAAATTTGAGACCATCTGGATAAAATACTTCTCATACTGTAAAAAAAAAAGTATTTAAAACTAATCCTACTCACACTCTTCCTGTTCTCCCTCGTGTTCTGGCTGAGCTTCATCTGGAGACTGGATCTCTTCCTCTATTCTAGCACCTTCCTCCTCCTCCTCTTCTTCCACTACTTCTCCTTCATCTTCTTCTTCTTCATGTTCCCCTTCCTCCATCTCTTCTTCCACCTCTTCGTGTCCTTCTTCCTCGTCGGACTGGACCTCTCCTTCACTGCCTGACCCCACTGCTACCTCTCCTTCATGGCCTTCATCTTCAGACAGCAATTCTTCCTCATCATGATCAGATCCTGAAAGAGATTGTATACAATATATTCTTGTTCAAGGGAGGTATTTGTCGGATTTGCTATAATTGCAAAAGTGACATTTTCTTCCAGTGATTCATTTTTAATATCTATCTTATTCTTTTGCAAAGATCTTCTCTAGTTTTCCAGCTATTTTGAAGCTTCACTTTCACAAATCACTCAGTTACAGCTCCTGGCTGTGTAGACATCTAGACCAATTAATTGTCACTGTCTGCTTTGTTTAATTTTCTTTTCTCTCTCTACTTCCTCTCCTCCTTCTTCAGTAGGTCTGAGAATGATGATCGTTTGCTTAAACGAGGATATCCTTGTAAACACGGGCAAATAGCATCCTAAAAAAATAAAGATCTTCCACATTTTCTCCCGCGTTCTGCGAGTGTAGGGTTCCCAATCCTTGCGCTGGCAATGTGAAAAACGGATTCCGCATAAAAAATAACCCTCTTGGACCATCTACTTTTACAGGTTGTCTTTTTCCGGAGGATTTATTGTTCATAACGAGAAAGTCTCTGTGCAAAGTGTGTGAAATGCATCAAGGAGATAGAGTATCATTGCGGAATCCGTTTTACGAATCGCCAAAGCACGAAATGGAAATAAGAATCGTCCGTTTTTAGGTCGCGTCTGTATGAAGTTACGAAGACGATTCTCGTTTATGCTAACGATCCTTTTTCTCGGACCAGCGCCCCTACTGTTCTTCCTTTCTTTATTCTTCTTCTTCTTCTTCTTCTTCTTCACTAGACCATAGCCCTGCACAAAATCGTACATATGGGACTGCACATTTTTTTTACAATGCATCAAGGCGAAATATAAACGAAAATTACTGCATACTACCAAATCGTAGCGTCTTCATATTTATCAAGCATACGTTAGACAGTTCTCCCATTACTCTGAATAAGCATTTACTGAATAAATCCAAATTTTCTACCTCGAATTTCGCCATCACTTTCTGCGTCACTTCTGTCGAAATCTCCAGCATCTGCCATATTCACGAATGCGTATCTCAAACTTCAGCATTAGAGGGAGCTCTAGTTCTGTGAGATCAAAGATTCAGGGGTGATGATACAATCATGAATCTCCATAATTAATGAATTCTTCAATTTTCCACTTTTCCTGAAATAGAGATAGAGAGAGAGAGAGAGAGAGAGAGAGAGAGAGAGAGAGAGAGAGAGAGAGAGAGAGAGAGAGAGGGAGAGAGAGATTAAAACATAAAGCTCTTCTAGCAATCCTTTTGCACAAGTTATTTGAGAAAAATTAAATAAAATCCACAACATATACCCGCAAATAGGGAGTCTGTCACAAAGTTGAATATATACAATTACAGATTACTATATTTCTCACAATTATCATATAAACTACAAATTATTTATACTTATGTTAAGACACTTCAGTTACTACGCTGTAAGGATTTGTTTCCAAAATGTGTTTATAATTGATTTTGTTGTTGATGACTTGCTGAATTTACATTAACATTTGAAATTTTATCTGTATTCTTTCTGATATATCATGTTGAATATTTACCATTTAATGATGTTTACATGTATATTTTTTTATGATATACAGGGCCCCAAAATATAACAGTATCCTAATTACTGAAGGGGCTACCCTTTTGAAATAAAAATAAATAAATAAATAAATAAATAAATAAATAAATAAATAAATAGTGTAAAAGTTTGTTCACTGTTCCTCTTTCAGTAGGTCCACCTCTCTCAACTAAGTTGTTCTCTTCCAAAGAAAATTGTAAGAGTAAACTCAAAGATAAACGAACGGGATGAAACATTTTATTTCCATAATAGAAATCTTGCCCTCAAATAAAACCAGCGCTGATGAGTGGTATAATTTATTTTGAAACGTTTGTCAAGCAACTGTACTGTGATGAATTTGGAACATTCCTGTTCTAATTGTTTAGGGAAAACATAGACACACTATACAGAACAACATGTCCCTGGTTTAAAAAATAGGCCTTCACGAAAATCGATTGGAAGACCCATCACGTTGTATCTAAAATATTAACATCTTATATGAAAATTGAAGTAAAATATAAAATGTGACAGTTCAGATTCCTTGTGTTAACCTTCAGCCTTTTGTTAAGTCATTATAAAGTTTACCCTCTGATACATAAGACAAAAAAAGAATAAATTAAGGGTGTATGGTTATCAAATATGGGCACCGTTGATCTATATAAAATATTTCGTAACATGGATAGGGCTACCTCGAAAGGGGATATAGGGGGGGGGGGAGACAAATATTGTTATAGCATTGAATGTTTTCAAATTTATTTGTAAGTCACTGGTGGGAAGGGAACCGTGTTTCCCATTTCCACAAAAGGTACAAAAAAAAAGAAAAAAGATGTTGTATTGCCCTTTGCGACCGACCCCAAAATTTTGAAATCTACGGTCGGCTTTTAAATTTGATTTTTTTTTAAAACCGATTTTTAGGAAAAAATATATCGTAGCATTTAAAACTGAGAATATCAGCCCAAAGAGGGAGTAAAAAAAAACCCCGACCGACCCATGTTGCGGCACTTGAGGGCTATACAACATCTTTTTTGTTAAAGGCTTATGCATTGACTTGAATATGAATTGCTTTTAAAGCTATACGGACAGTTGTGCATCATAACATGCCTTATCTATAGACCTACTAGTGTTTTAACTAATATAGCAACTATAGACCCAATTGTGTTTTAAGCCTCGCATCAGAGATTCTAGAAAAATCTGTCTGTGTTTAAATATTGAAAGATACTTCTAAGAAAATTATATAATTTGTGAATTTCAATCTGGTTTTCGACATGATTATTCGTCTGAAACATGTCTTAATTCATTTGACTGATTATTTGAGGACAGAAACTTCCCAAGAGCGCTTTGTAGGTATGGTACGTGCTCCTTGATCTGCAAAAAGATTTTTATACAGTTAATCATTGCGTCTTATTGAAGTTACAACTAATGGGTTTTAATAAGGCAAGTTTAGATTGGTTCAGATCCTACTTATCTAATCGACACCAAGTAGTGGCCATTCATGATGTTCGTTCCAAACTAATGCCTATAACATGTGTTCCTCAGAAAAGCATTTTAGGCCCAATTCTATTTTCAAGTTATATAAATGATATGTGTATTTGTATAAAAGACTTTAAACTATTATTGTACGCAGATGACAGCGTACTACTCTATTCAAATCCTTATCTATTAAGGAAAAGCTCAGTGAACAGCTGTCTACGTGTGTCGATTGGATGACTGATATTAAGCTTTCATTACACTTAATAGGAAAAACAGAAAGCATTTTGTTTTGTCCTAAAAGTAGTTGTAAAAAGTCGTTTGAATTCAAAGTGACACACAATTATCAAGTAATCAAGAGAAAAAAATTATGTGAAGTATTTAGGCATTGAGTTGGCTAGCGTAATTTCATTTTCATCTTTAGTAGATCTAGAATCAGTTGTAAAAAAAGCAAATAATCGTCTGAAATTTGTGTACAGATATTAAAGTTGTAAGGATTTAAAAGCAAGACGTACACTCTGTTTCACTCTTATTCAATGTTTATTTGACTATGTTAACTGCTAACCCTGCATGGTATAGTAACATTAACAAGTCAGATTAAAAGAAGTTGAAGATTATACAGAACAAAATGGTGAGATTTATCAACTGTTCTGGTCCAAGAACTCATGTTGGCTACAGCGAACTTTCTAAAGCTGGTTTTCGTGAAGTCGACCAAAGATCAAAACAACTCGTATTGCATCACGTGCATAAAATATATCATACTGGGTCGAATCATTATATTCGATCCAACTTCGATCTTGTTTCTGACTTACATGATTATAATACAAGAAATAGCCGATTCAACTTTAACTTACCAGAAAGAGTAGGTTGTATCGGAAATTCGTTTTATTACAATGCCATAAAACATTGGAATTCCCTTCCCAATGGTGTGAAGGAAATACAAAACTATGCTCATTTTAAGAGGAAATTAAAGGAATACCTAAAACTTGACAGTCAGAGAAGAGAAGTGAATGACATGTTATATGATTGAAATTTGTATTCTTCTGCCTGTTCATCCCTTTTTTTCATTTTGTATATATTTATGTTTTCGTACGTTATAGAAATTCTAGAAATTCATCATTATTTTCCTTTTTTTCCTCGTCCTCTTTTTTTTCCTTCTCCTTCT
>BEXV01000297.1:227939-240656 GCA_003118195.1 Hemicentrotus pulcherrimus | reverse complement strand
GGTTGATCATCTAGCATCAAGCATCTGCAAGGTTCTGGAATCATCAAAATGATAAGAAATTTGGCCCATTCTTCGTAAAGTTACAAGCACTATACACAGAAAGATGGATATTGGACCGGACTACCCTATATCTCTCACAGACCATGAGAGAAACAAATTTACCAAATATATGAATTAGTAGGCGGTTTCCCCGCAATTTTTTAAGTATCATGTATTAGTTAAAACATATTCTTTCACATGATTGGTAATGAGAGCTTCCATTTCATTTTTTGAAATTAGGGCGTTTCCAATACTGGTCTTTACCTTTAAGAAAATTATTACGCCTAACTAGGATTTCTAAGCCATTAATAATTCATTAGATGTAGGCCTATTCAATCATAAGGCATGTCATAATTACATGTACCTAATTAAGTTTGATCTTGTTGATATTGTCAATGACAACGTACGGTAATAGAGTAAATTAGATAATTTAGATCTCTAGATCTAGTCTAGTCTTTTTGTAGTCAGTAGACAGTGTTTGTCTCTTCTGAAAGGTCCACTAGGAACTATTCCTTGGCGTGACGAGAGTATACATTTGTGTAATTCAGGGTTTTGCTATTTGGTTTAATTTTGGGGTTGCAGATTTGAAGACTGTGCCTGATTTGAACATGTTTGGTTGGGGTAGGTCATTCCAGAGTTTTACAACTTCAGCGAAGAAGGATTCTGCAAAATGTGTTGATGAGCACTGAAAGACGTTTAACTGATCTTGAGCCTTTCCTCTGGAGATACTCTTCTAGTGGGATGTCCAGTTCTGCATTTAGCATCTTGTGGAGTGTACATGTAGCCTTTGGGTTAGGCGTCTTCTCTCAACGTTGTCCCAGTTCAGTGTTTTCAGCATTTTGGTTACACTGGACCTGGGAGTGAAGTCGCCCAACACAAACCTTGCTGCCCTTTGCTGCCCTTTTTGCAGCAGATCCCTGTTTTTCTTGGCTCCGGGGTTCCAAGCCAAGCTGGCACATATTCTAGATGGGGTTGCATTATTGTTGTATAGATTCTCTTTCACAGTTCTTGAGCAGGAGGAAAAATCAAGGAAATTAAGCATCTTTGTTGCTTTAGTTGCAGCAATGCTGGACTGCCTGTCCCATTTTAGGTCATTTTGGATGATGACTCCCAAGTACGGTACTTATTCTCTGTAACCTCTTCAATGGGGCTACCTATCACCTGTTAGTCAGTCTTCCCACTTCCCAGGATTTCGTTTTCTGGAGACCCTCATCACTTTACACTTTAATGAGTTGAATTTCATACCCCACTTGCTTGTAGTGCTGTCATTGACAAGCCTTCTGTCGACAACCTTGTCGATAAAAGTGCATTTTTACGGGAAGGCGACATGTCGACAGGGATAGTATATTGTCGACAAGAATCAACCCATTTATAGGCTTTACACGCACTTTGAATCATTTTACAAACAACACTGTTTTTTATAACAAAACACTTTGGTTTTGTGTAATTTGTATTTTAAAGTGAACACAAACTCGAAATCGGTCATCTTACTTACTGCTGCAGCAAATAAAAATCATTCACGAACAATTGTTGGCATGCACGCCAGTGTTGGAAGGATTTCATTCTTCCAACCATCTGTCGACAATGTGTCGTTGTCGGCTAAAATTCAAGACGACATGTCGACAAAGATTTTTTTTTTCTCAATGACAGCACTACTTGCTTGACCATTCTAGCTATCCTAGCAGATTGCAATCTTCTTGTTCCACCTAATGATCGGTAAAAATCCACCGCTAAACATGTTGCGACCCCAACTACTAATGCGTGACATGGTAAGGTTGGGAGCAAGTCTTTTGTGACTAAATTTGTGTAAATTGAGTTTGCATGGAGATTCAGTATCTGCTGCAACCAAGAAATACACACAAAGCTTACAAAGCTGCTGCAGGATTGACAATAGATTTCTGATTTAATTTTGTCCAACATTGAAGAGTTGAATTGATTGTATTTTCGTGCCATGTAGGTGTCATCAATTGTCATGAAAGTAGGCCTACAGATTTTGAGTGAGTTTTGTTCAGAGGCTTTTTAGAATTTTTAGAATCAATAGAGGGTGTCTCATATTTTTAAGTACCATATTATTCACATACCTACATGTAGTATACTAAATCACTAATGCTTCTATAAGTGAGATGTGTTACTGTCTGTGTATGGGAAGGTTGACAATTTCATCAGTTTCAAAACTTTTAATTAAACTTACAGAATTTCCAATACCAGATGGTTATTTCTGTCCAGGGTAAACCAAGCTGAACATTTTTAATTGAGATAGATGTGAAAAAGATTAAAACAGTTTGATGTCGACTCCTTCACAATCAAAGCTTGTGGATTATAAGGGTTTATACTAGATTAAAGGATATTTCAGATCTGCTTTTCAATCATTTTGTTCTGATTAAATATTAAAAAATAGACCCTAGTCTAAAATGTCTAGTAAGCCTACACATTAATTAATTAATGTTGGTTTTGTTATAGTAATAGCTAATGAAGGCAGGTACCGTAGTTGAAGTTGTGGCTTCTATTCTGTGCCCATACAAATGTAATGAAATATATGAATTATGAAAAGCATGTAAAGAATTATAATGTGTTATATGTAACATATTTATTTATCTCCCTTTTTTACTCCTCAAGGTGGACGTCGTAAGCAACAGGGAAAATCCAAGCGTAATTTTGAACATGTAAGTTAAAAAGCTAACATACATATACAGACTGTATGGCAAGATAACGTTCAGCTGTAGTTTTATAGTCAACCACATTGATGGTTGAAGTTCAACATTTTTGAACAGTTTTTATATATATATATATATATAGCATCTGAAAATCAATCACAAGTTCAACAAAACTTCATTCCTTATTAAATCTAATTCTCTATTGTCTTCATAATCCTATGATCCTATTGATGTTTTGGTCTGTTTACAACTTTACATCGTTTTAAAAATCAATAATTATAAATAATTATTCTACACTTTTTTGTAGATCATATCTTTAAAACAGGAATAAGTCTTTACCTTCGCATTGTACATGTTACTTCAAATTTTAGTAACTTATAGCCTAAATTGTTTCTTTTAAATTCCCTCTAATGTAGTTCTTGTTTGAATAGTAGTTATTCTGAATAAATGGCAAATGGAGGTAGAAAACTAAGTTCTCAAAACGAATAAGTCTTTACCTTCGCATTGTACATGTTAATTCAAATTTTAGTAACTTATAGCCCAATTTCTGCTTGAGTAACTTGTAGGCATTCAATGTGAGAATTGAAATTATTCTACTGAATATTATTGTACTTTTTGTAGGTGTTGAGATGGTCTCATAGTGTAAATTGTTTCTTTTAAATTCCCTCTAATGTAGTTCTTGTTTGAATAGTAGTTATTCTGAATAAATGGCAAATGGAGGTAGAAAACTAAGTTCTCAAAACGAATATCCCTAGGTATACCTCCTTATCTGTGTGTCATAGGAAACAGAAATGTGAAACGCACTTTGCAAATTCATGTTGCCTGTTTGTTAATTTGAGGTAGATTGCATTGTCATTCATGAACACGTGTAGTAGCAATTTTATAACATTAACATTAACTGCTTTTTAACATTTTTATTTGTAGGCGAGTACATCATCACCCCAGCATAGTTCTCAGAAGATAACTAAATATTTGGACTCGGTTTCTAGTCCTCCGGCAGCCAATTCGGGAGCTTCTACTACGATGGTTGTACATGAGAAAGATACATCTTCTTCAACAAAAAATGGTGAGGATTACAAAGATTACCTGGTATTACTTTTATAAGACATCAATACATGTACATGCATAATGGGGCTTCTTGCTACAAATCATTCTTTGTTACCAATATTAATGGGGAACAGAATCCAACGTTCACTGGATTGTAATCTTTAAAAAAAAAATTGCCAGCCATTACAACAACAAAAAAATCTCAAAATTTCTTCCATTTGATTAGAAAACCTGCAAAAAAATCTCTCCAGTTTCCAGTCAAGCCTTTCTCCCATTGGAGTCACCTTTGTGATTCAAATAGTGATGATACATCATGAAGGTGGGTCCCATAGAAAATATTGGAAGCCCCAAATTAATAATTGATAAAATGAAAATGTGCCTAATGAAAGTTGCTTTATTAAGATTGTGTGATGAATAGAAGGGGTTACCTGGTAATGAAGTGAATAATAATTTGTATCTCACTTGTTCTTTCTCCTGGTGGTGCAGACCTGCTATCAGGCATGGTTACCCCTGAAAATACCCCTCCCAAGACACCCAGTCGTGTCCCTGGCAGGGGGGAAGACTCCTCATCTCCAGATGCAACACTTGTCTACCCGCTGGACCCTGATTCTCCTGCAGGAGCCATAGAGGGAGCAGCTGGAGGTGGGGATGCCTCCACTCAAGGAGGAGCAGGAGATTCTGTGAGGGTGAAGGTCAAGGAAGAGGGAGATGTGCAATCTGCTGGCGATGCAGGTGCTATGATCGGTAAGATGATTGCATCTGTGGTGCAGGCACAAAAAGTTGTCAACTCCATGTTAATGAATATGAGATTAATGTCCTTATGGGTCCATGCAAACAGATGATTTAAAAGATGCAGATTATCTTGTTTGTGATTGACTAATAATTTACAGCTTGTGTTAGCCAAACAAATTTAATGTAATTGCAATGAATGTTGTACTGTGTTTGAGTGTAACACCATCACTAACAAATTTGATAAACAAATCTTGTTAGTTTTTAATTACTGGTAGCCCTTTATATTCCATTTGTAATTTGTTTATTTGGAGATGATGAAATCTCATGCTCAAGTTCAGATTATCACCTAAATGATTAATGAATTCTAAATTTCTGAATCACACTGTTTGGTTTGGTTTGTATATGTGTGCTTTTGAACAAGCATTTTGGTGCCTTGTCCTCGATGAACATTACTGATTTTGCCATTGGATTTCGACAGGATTTTATGAAATAGTATATTGATTCTGATCGATGTATCTTTGAGACCACAACTCCTTTAAAAAAACAGCTTCCCTTGCTTGAAATTAACTTCTATTTCCCTTCATACACGTAGATACATGTACACCCACCAGACACTCTATGCGGCTAGGCAGAGGCCGTCAAATGGTAAAGACTTCAAAGAATGCTGGTGACTCACGGTCACTCAATGGTCAGCTTGAGGTTGAAGCCAGTCCCAAGAATACTGGCCGGGGTCGTGGCAGGAAGAAAGGAAATTCATCAGTCAATGCCAACAATAGTGGAAGACCTGCATCTAAACCAAAGTCAGTTGAGATTGTTCCAATCATTTATTCAGGGCATGAAGCTTACTTGTATACTGTTAGAGCAATAATGTGGGGACAGCACCTACATTGTATTGACGATTTTGATTTCTATGATTGTTCTAAAGTTTACTTCTCTAAACGATTGTTCACAGCTCACAGGATGCCTGTACAGATGCAGACAGAAGGGTTTTCACTCTCCAACAGTTTACTCCTATGAATGTTGTTGCCTCATGATCACTCAATGGTCAGCCTGAGGTTGAAGCCAGTCCAAAGAATACTGGCTGGGGCTGTGGCAGGAAGAAAGGCATAATTAATGATAAAAATAATTGTTATAGTGTGGAGCAATTGATCAACTGGAAATTATGTATCCTAGTCTAAGTGAGCTGTACTGTAGTAATCTTGTGTCATTGCTTTTAAACTAGTGCTGTAGTCAAACGTTTAACCGTCCGGTATACGACCACCCATGGCACTGTCCGTTTTCAATTGGACGGTTTCATTTTCCCTTTTAATTCTTTTTTTCTTTTCAAGTTTCGATTTATGCCCCTCCATCTGGCACTATGCCTGGCAATGTCTCCCAGCTCAGTAATCGGTGTGTTGACTCACCACTCGGAAACTAGAACAACACTCCAATTTGTCTGTCATCTTGGTTTGAAAGTAATCTTTGTAATATATGGCAATATGTAGTTTATAATAATAATTTCTCCAATTTTCTTCTATTACACACGGCGTACGGCGTATCCTAGGTCCTCTACTGTTTTTAATTTACATTAATGATCTTACACATTCTTCTAAAAACGACATTGTTACTATTATTTGTGACAAGTTCACAAGCACAAATCGGCGCCTTTAACTACACCTAGCAGTTTAACGAAAGTCCTTCCCGCTTGGGTTTTTTCAACACGGACCTGGCTTGCTGCCAAGTCAGCCCGAAAAAAACACAAAAACGATTAAGCGGTTAAATGGAATTGGAGATATCAGTGATGTTACAGCACTATTTTAAGCCCACCTGCTATGTACCATTATTCTACCGTTATCTAGTCATCATTTCATCTATCCATAGAATAAAAAAAGAACCATTGATGAAGACGATCACTGATTTCTTCCCAGTGAGGAGGAGTGACAGACGATGTAAATCAGTAGTCGATGTAAGTATGTGAAGTGTGTTAGCTCCTATGGTGTCAAAATGAATGATCTTTGAAGGTTAGCTGTCAGTTGTTATGCCTCTGCACACTGAAGGCATGGAATACTAATAATTTGATCCATACACTCTCATTTGCTTCTTACAGCACTGGTGAATAAAGATGAGATTAATTGTTCTGATAAAAAGAATGAGTTGCTATTCATCAACTTACGATAATCAAAGAAAAATTAAGCATTGTTATTTAGGCTTTAAAGGTATTGCAAAGTTTTGGGAAATTTAGAAAATTGGATGGATAGTAATTTTTTAAAGTTTTGCTATATTTGGATGCTCCTGTAGATGTTTTATAAGCACCAGAAAATTTAGCTCCCAAAACACTTCTGCTTTCGAGAAATTGAAAAATAAAGAATTTACGGGTGCTCCCAGTAAATTTTACTATATTTCAAATAGCGCCTTAGGCCATTCCATGGTAGCTATGACCATGAAAATCTCAGAATATGCAATTTTGATATATAATTTCCAGTAATATCTGTCTTGAGAGGGAGCTATACAACATGAAGAGTTTATTTTTTACAATTTTATCGCTTTAGACTCGATTTCAACCGCAACAACGATCATTGAATATTGTAAAATCGCGTATATACTTCCAGTATGTTCATTTGAACCAAATTCATTACCCCATACCAAAACTTTGTATTACCTTTGATGCTGGCTTTGTATTGTTGTCCTGCAGGCTGAGAGGAAATGGGAACTTGAAGAGGCCATCTTGTCTAACAGAGAGGAAGGTGTAAAGGTAAGGAAGTTTAGGGTTTACCCCCCAAAAATGTTTGTTTTTCCTTGTTAATAATAATAATAAAAGTAGCTAGTTCTTATATAGCGCTTTTCAGGACTGAAGGCCCTATCCAAGCGCTTTACAGATATATGTATTATTACCCCGGTCATCGGATTCAGGCTTTCCCGCACACAATGTATGCACATTCTCCACTCCCTGGGGAGCATTCCAGCCAGGCGTCATTTTTACAAACGAACACTTGCTAATCTAAGCACATTAGCTTTTGCATCCTACCGGGTACCCATTTAACACCTGGGTGGAGAGTGGCAAATGTAGGTCAATGTCTTGCCAAAGGACATTAGTGTTGCGGTGGGACTTGAACCGCGGACGTTGAGATCCACAGTCCGGTGACATATCCACTCGTCCACGACACCTCTGTTAAGTGTGATGTCATCTCGCACCACCACCACTTATAATTGCTGGCAAGTCCATGCTTGTAATTATCAGCATATTTATACTTTTTACCCAATTGGTGAATCTTAAAACCGTGCTTTGAGGCAAATATTGCTTGTGTGCCTGCAATCATTTGTTAGCAGTTCTGTCATCATCATCATCTCCTTCATCGTCGTTATCATCATCATTATCATCACCGCTACCATCATCATCGTAATCTTCATCATCATCATCATCCTCCTCCTCTTCCTCCTCCTCATCTTCATCAGCTTCATCATCATCATCATCATCATCACCATCATCACTGTCATCACCATCATCATCATCATCATCATCATCATCATCACCATCATCACCATCATCACCATCACCATCACCACCATCATCACCACCATCATCATCATCATCATCATCATCATCATCATCATCATCACCATCATCATCATCATCACCATCATCATCATCATCACCATCATCATCATCATCATCATCATCACCATCATCATCATCATCACCATCATCATCATCATTTTTAATTTCTGATTGCCCCAGGTCATCCCTTATTGTATGCACATATATTATCATTAGGGTTTTTTTTTTTTAGATCTGTGAGTCCCTGATACCAACATCGAACAGACTAAACCTTGTTCTTATTACTATTTGCTGTTTAAAGAGACCGTTGATAAGGGTAAAGGGGTTGTATCTACCAAATCATTCCTATTACTATTGGCAGGTTGAAGAGATCGTTGGTAAGGGCAGAGGTGTTGTATCTACCAAACCATTCAGAAGAGGTGACTTTGTAGTGGAGTACTCCGGTGACCTCATTGACCTTCAATCTTCCAAGGAGAGAGAGCAGAAATACAAGGCTGATCCAAAAATTGGCTGCTACATGTACTACTTTGAACACAGGAACAAGAGCTATTGGTAAGTCAATCAGTAGCCATTTATATTTCAGGCATGCACATGAAGACTTTGCCATTTTAATAATAATAATAATGATAATAACAATACCATATGAGATTAGTAAGGCCACAGGAGCATCTGCATTATAAAGGAAGGAACTGAAGTATGATAGAACATACAAAGATGAAAGAACAAATAGTGATATGCCAAATTAAAAGGTCACGTTTTACAAGTATTTTTGAACACTGATCTGCCATGACGAGTCTCTCAAAGGGGGGGGGGGCATTCCACAGTGAAGGCCCTGCATGAGCAAAGGTTCTTTTCCCCCACTTTATAGTATTGAGCTTAGAAAGAACAAGAAATCCAGATTTTTTAGAGCATGAAGATTTCCTCATTAACAAATAAACTGAATAGATGTGGGGGTCAAACAACCAAGAGCAAAGAGTCACAATGTTGAAAATTTTTTGAACGTGTACCTTACTAGCTTTAAAAACAAAGGTGAAAGGATTTCAACCAACCCAGGGCAAGCCTCTCTTCAAAGCTAAACTGATTAGATATATAGGTCAAACAACCAAAGTCCTAAAGTCACAGGTTCTGAAAATTCTGTGTACTTGTACTTCATGTAATTGAGAAATGGCTTATGGTTTTTAATCAAGAGTTATTTCAGTAAATAATTCGAAAGATAAGCTAATTATGCCTTGGGCTCTATATTGATCCAAATGTGATGTGCAAAATAAGGAACAGCATCTGGGATACTAAGTTAAATTTAACTTGATTGATTTCTTGTTTTAACTGAGAACATAGAAAAGAGTTCTTAATTCTTAGACTCTCCTAACATTGATCTTGTATTTCATTCCGCTTTTGATCTCATTGTACACAGTGTGGATGCTACACAGGAATCTGGTCGTGTGGGAAGGCTTCTCAACCACAGTCGCCACGGAAACTGCTGCACAAAGCTGGTTGATATAGAAGGGCGCCCTCATCTCATCCTGGTTGCCAAGCGAGACATCTCCGTCAACGAGGAGCTGCTCTATGATTATGGAGACAGGAACAAGGACACTATCCAGTCACATCCCTGGCTGGTTTTATGAGCTTAATTCAGACATTATATCTAAGATCACATTTCAACTCCATCTTTGAACTCCTGTGCCAACAAACATAATATTGGAGCTCATTGACATTCTATGATGAGTAGAATTATTGCTGCTGAAAAGCAGAGGAAATGGAATATGATAATTCACTTTCAGTATTGCAATAACAATGTATTCAGACTTGTCTCTGGCAGTGATGTTTCACTCGCCATTGTTTCATGACTGAAGCAGACTCAACAAGGACTGTCTTATGACTGAAATGGATCCATCAAAAACAATGTTGTGCTACTGCAGGGAAATATGTGCCTGAATCTCAATCTCCTCTAGAGGAAGGAATGCAACTTTGACATAGAAATGAAATGTGCTTAATTGGATTTATTTTTTTGCCAGTGTTGAAGAATATTTTTTGCTTAAAATTGATCTCACAGGTGTTTGTCATCATCCGCCCATCACCAATTTATTGTTACTTACATGTTAAGGTAATACTTTACGTTTTGAAATAAATTTTTAAGAATTCAATCAGTCGATTGGGTGATGTGAAGCAAAATGATTATTGGTCGGAACAGTTTCATCATTCCTTTCAAAAATTAGTGCTCTAGTTTCAGGGTTTCTATAAGATGGTATGAATCAAATTCTAAATATTGTACAATATTTCCCTGAATAAAATAATGTTTATACAATTATTATCCAAATCAATAAACAGTTAAAACATTTTCGTGTACACTCTGTTTCCTCAAGTTTATGAACTTGCCGAATCACAGATTGAAATTGCCAAAATAACTGTTAAACAATAGAGTGCTCTTTTTCTTCAGGGAAGCTCCTTTTATCTTCCAGCCAGTGTTAAACATATTGTTTGAAATCAATCTTGGTTGGCTCAGTAATTGACCATGTCTTGCTGTACATAATGAATTATGAAGTTGGCTTCCCATATATGTCTTGGTAAATCACCTCAAATATAAAACAAACCATTCTGTGTCTGTGTTTGTTAATGGATAGCAGGATATAATATTGTGATGGTAAATACATGGAAGGGCATTCGATGGCCCTTACACACACTCACTCACTGATCGTGTGTTGTACAGTAAATTTTAAGTGCATTTTCCATATTACTGTGGTTAGCCATGATGTTTTTTTTAAAGCTGGTTGCTGCTTATTTCTGAATGAGCGTTAAATCTTAATATATATGTACCTCAGCTGCACAAATAAATGTTCAAGGCATATGTAATGAAAGTAAAGACTTGATTTCTCTGGGTTATCTGCTATCCTGGAAAACAGGGAAGACAGGGAAAAAGGTTCTCTTTTTCTTACTGCAGTCAGGAAGAAGTCCCCGAACTAGAAAAATCTCTCAAATGAGAGAAAACTCAAGAAGCTCATTGGTTTCAAACAAACTTAGTCAGACAGTCTGATGTTTTGTGTTTTGTCTAGTGTCCAAACACAGAGTGATTGGTTATGGTGGCTTGTTGGCACGTGGAATGTCTCTTTTAGTGATCTTGAAACTCCATCGGAGAAGAATCAGGGAACTTAGTTTTCATGAAATGCTGGGAACCCTGATTTTGTACAGACAAAACATTGTACTTCTTTCCACACTTCATCAACTGATGTTTGAGATGAGCTACTGGATTGTCTGTCTAATTATCTGAACATTACAAAAATCCAATAATCTTGAAGTCTTGACCCTCCTATTCCTTGTATTTGCAGTTTACCTGGTCACAATTAAACACCTTGATGCAATATTGAATACCCATGAGTTATCCAGTCAATACATGCATCACAAATAGTAATAGGATGAATTAGCTGAAGAATACCATCTAGATCTATCTGCTGAACAAAACTTAAAATGTGCCATATATATATTGCAAAATAATTACAGAAAGAATGAATGTACTAAATAGTGAATGATTTTTTGACATGGTGATACAGGGCAGATATACATTGATTTGATTTGAAAGGAAGTTTAGGAAGATAATGTTGTATTTACCTGTTTTGAAAGCTGATGGTATTGCCATGTACATGTATTTCATAAGATGAACTTAACCTGTTATAACTTAATTGACAATCTGTTTCTCATTATAAATTAAATTTAAAGTGACGCGTTGCAAAGTAGAGTGAAACCTTGTTTTAGTAAATTATTTAGATTTGGGGACCAATGAATTACCTTAGTATAAATACTTAATTCAAATTTGTTATATCAAGGCTAAAAGATAATAAAATACAATACACAGGACTGGCAAATTTAAAAGAATTTGTTATAGCAGTTTTCTATAAAGCAAGGTTCAAAACAAATATTTCATGAAACGAAGAAAAGAAAAAGAAAATTATTTTTAATGTTATTTGCTTTTGTTTCTAATAGTGTGCTTGTATTGTATGTATGTACCTGGCCTATGGTTTCGCTCATGTAGAACTCTCTGAACCGAAATAACCACTGAATTAAAATTTTGTTGCCATTCTTTCTTTTGGATGACAGTTTGTAAACACTTTATATATGCATTTTCCCAAATACACTCCCTCTAATTTTATTTCATCTAGTTATAGGCTAATATGCCGACATTAGATGAATAGTTCTTTTGTGTACATTCTTGTTTGAATTGTAATTGATAGTTAAATGATTTTTCAATTTAGATGTACTGCTGTTGTAAATAATCTTTGATAATTATTTGTTCATGGTGAATATGTAATATAAAGATAAGTCTCCATCATGCCATATGTCACACTCTGTTTCACGTCTTGTTTTTTAATTCGACTACCTTCTGTAACTAGCCTAGTGTGATTGGTGATTATATTTTATAGTGCCTATATGTTAGTAGCTAGGTGGAAAGGTAGAAGCATGTTTCCTATCACGGTCATACTCATTTAATTACATATCCAAGGATGGGCCCGGCAATCATATTGCTGGTCAAAAGGAGAGAGAGGGAGAGAGAGAGATAGCCCGGATGGCAATATGATGTTGGCCCAACGTCTTTTTGGCTGGTGGGCCAATGTTGGCTTATTGACAACAACGAATTGAAGTTGGGCCAAATACATTATGCATGAAACAATGAGATAGAGAGCGAGAGAGAGAGATAGAGAGAGAGAGAGAGAGAGAGAGTGA
>BEXV01000297.1:208585-221938 GCA_003118195.1 Hemicentrotus pulcherrimus | reverse complement strand
AAAAAAAAATCATAACAAATAGAGGGTTCGACTGAAGTATTATAATTTATAAGGATCGTCTGCATATTTTTGATTGTTGCGTTGGTGATGCGAAAAACAGATTCTGCAATGATTTTTTGATGCAATTTACATTGACTTTCTACAGAGACTTTCACTTTATGAGCAATAAATCCTTGGGAAGATGGACAACCCATAAAAGTAGACGGTGAACTAGGGTTATTTTCCCACAGGGAATCCATTCTTGCATCGCCAATAGGCAATTTGATAACCCGAAACCCGCAGATTTGAATGTCATCTCCCCCACTCAAAATGTTCTAACGATACCCCTGATTATCCACATCTTTATATAAAACCACTTCTCGAATCTTCGTCTTCTTCTTACACTTTATTTCTTCCACTTTTTTTTCTGCTTCCTATCAGTTCTTTTCATTCCTGTTTTATAATTTTTAATTTCCCCTTTCTGGTGAGCGGCCCCTTTCAACAAGCTGATTATTCCTTCACTTGTACATGACGTGGATATCGCACATCGTAGTAATCTGTTTTCTTGTTGAATTAATTGACTTACGTTGTTCAGGGTAAATTTTAAAAAAATGAACATGTTACTGGTTGCGCTATTATTCCCGTCCCACCCTCCACACAGGAATGTTGATGGCATCAGCCGTAATATTCTGGGGGTGGGGGGCGTTCCACTGCTTGAGGGTGCATGGCAGGAATATGAACATTGCTGAACAAAATACAGCAGCTTGTGTACGTTTTCTCTGCTTGAGGTGCCCCATGAGATAGATCCTACTAAAAATAGAATGCTCCATTGATTTTCAACTTCTATCTAATATTTTTTTCTTTTCTTCTCAATACTTCACAGATAAAGGAGGAGAAGCTTAGAAACACATTTGCAAGCAGAGGTGATGTGACAGACATACAGCTCAAGTTCACCAAAGGTGGTGTCTTCAGAAAATTTGCTTTTATTGGATTCAAGACTGAAGTAGAAGCTCAGAATGCTGTGGACTTCTTTAACAAATCTTATGTTGATTCATCAAGAATTCAGGTAAGAAAAAGGACACATAACAACCCTGAAATAATATGATTGCAGGGCCCTCAGGGAGAAGAGTATGAATACTGATGAGGCTACCCTGGGTAAACAAGACATATTATTATCATTAAACTCTTGTTGAAAATTACAGTAAGCTGATGAAATTCTGTTTTCTCATTTTGTTAATGAACATACCGGTACATGTATTTTGTTTGAATTATTTTTAAAAGTATTTGTACTTTCCAGCTGTTATTTTTATCCTGCATTTACATCAAATTGTTATTTAACATCTAGCTCTCACCAAGGATTTGGTACAATGGTTGAGGCAGGGTTGGGCGGCAAATACCGGTGGCGGTAATTACCGGTAAATACCGTCCGGTAAATAAGATGGTTGTCCGGTAAATATGTAAAAAACGGGAAATATTATTTAAATTTTCAATTTTTTCAATAATTTTACCTGTTTTTAGCCTCAACAGCTGAAAATATTGTCCTGAAATAATTAGCAGCACAACACTCATAGTAGAAACACTTAAACAGATTTATAAGATCCACACTGCATGCATGTACACACCCAAACACACACACACACATAGTACACACTTGAGCAACCATACTCACTACCATTGTGTTCAAAATTGGACAATCCCTATGAACCAGTGAGTGGAAAAATATATTTCCTGGTATTTCCCGGTAAAAAGCTTTAAATACCAGTAAAAAGTGGTAAATACTGGTAAATACTGCTTATTTCCCGGCGTCTGGGAAATATGCCAACCCTGGGTTGAGGTGCATGCAATCAAATTGATAATGTGCACTTTGGTAGGAAAGAAATGATTCCCCTTTGCATTTATCTTTTTCCCCTTTTTTTCTGATTATTTAACAAAGGTTGAACTTGCCAAAAACCTTGGGGATGCAAACCTTGATCGTCCCTGGAGCAAGTATTCTGAGAAGAGCTCAGCTTTTCAGAAAAAGCAGAAAGCTAAGGAAGAAAAGGGAAGCACAGATGACAAGAAAACCACAGATACACAGGTAAGGAAGAAGTGTGACAGACTGATTGATACATAGCCTGACAATTGATCTGATTTTGTTCATCATGAAGATTGTAATCAGTGACATTATGCCAAAGACATATTGATTTGTGGTTTGTGAGCTTTAGAAACAGAGTATTAAATACCTAAAAAAATGAAGAGTCAAAGAATGTAGCTATTTTATCATGAACATCTGATATTTTTCAATTGACCATTATTAATTTAGTATTGTATGGGTATTAACAGGGGCTATTTCATAGAGGAGAATTGTATATTGAGGTGATTAAATGGACTAACCCTGTTTCCAGATTTGTGTTGTAATTTTTCATCATCTTCCATCATAATTTTACTAAAGCTATTGTGAAAGTCTATTAAATATGAATAACTATCTTTTCTTGTTAATTTCTTTGCAGGACACGTTGACCAAGAAGAAGAAAAAGAAGAAAGGCTTAGAGGGCCTAGGGGATGTAAGTATGACTGTAGACTCTTTATTATTAGTAGTATTATTATTATTAGATACTTGGTCATCTGTACCTGGGAGGGGGAATGTGAACTGAAATGAAATAGGAATATTGACTAATGATTCATGGTGTTTGCAAGTTTTGCTCGCTTAAACAATGATTTTATCATTACATGTTATTTAAAAAGAAAACCTATATATTCAGCTAGAGGAAATGTTGCAGGGTGTCCAAGCTTTCTGATATACCATGATAATCTTCAGGATTTTAAAGTTTTGTTTATTTAGAGACCAATTTAAAAAAAATGTATGTTTGTTTTTTCTTCCCATTTTCTTTCAGTTGGAAGATGATCCCAAGTTCCAGGAGTTTCTAGAAGCTCACAATGTAAAGACAGGAAAAGGAATATGGGATAATGATGCAGGTATATCCAAGAAAGATCAGAGCAAAGGTGACTGAGATGGAATGGATGTGATCCCAATTAAGGCCAAGAAATATTCAGGTAATTGTTGATATCACAGTCTAGATTACTCTTGTGCTTTATGGTAAACTGGTGTTTTGATTCTACTAATTAGTCATAAGTACAAGATCAACAACATCTCAACACTGTTGCTATTAGTTACACAAAACTGTCTTTGCAAAGATAATTTCCCATTTTCCCCTTAAAGAGACTTGTTGCAACTCCAAACCTGTCATATCTTTTTAGAACTCCATCTCAAGGCAACTTTGAGTTAGTCTATAGGCAGCAAAAAATGGAAACCCAACATGTATTTTTTTGATCTTCAAGCTCTCATTTTACTGATCATTTCTTATTGATTTTAATATAAATGCACTATCAAACAAGCCTACAAACTGTTGTTATAAGGTTTTAATGCCTTAACAAGTAAATAAGATAAATAACATTTGCCCTGGAAAATAGAACATATGTTTGATTTGAACATATGCATGTTTGTAATATATCTGAAGTTGGAAGGATGTTATAAAACGAATGATATGGCGACATGAAATGCACGATATAAGCTGAACATTATTATTGATACTATACTAGGATAACAGGTTGATTTCTTTTAAATGACAATATACCACTTGGCCGATTGGAAAATAGTTGTTGATGAATTCTTCAAAAAAGTAAGTTTGTTATGAATGGACGATTCTTTGGGTTTAAAAAAAAACAGTTGCTTCTTATCACATTTTTCTTCCTGTCAGCAGATGGGAAGAAGACTTTGGATAAAGAGGAAAGTGATGTCGATGAGGAGGATTACGATGAGGAAGAAGAGATGGAGGATGAGGTTCAGGAAGATCAGATGAAAAAAGAAGCAAACAAGAAAGAGCTTTCAGACATGGATGTAAGGATAATGTTTATTGAAGATTAAGCTATTGCAGGAACAGCTCCATTCTTATGAGATAATTATAGAATTTACATTCAAATTTTACATGATTTAAATAATGTGTGCCGTTATCTACAATGTTCACTACTTCTCTATGTGATGATTCAAAATGAATATTACATTTGAACTCTTATGTTTGTATCCTTTTTAACAGTTATGATTGAGTTTAAAAAACGCTCTTATTCATGATTGAGGGTCACAGTTAACAAGGCAACTAGCCTATAGCTGTTATAAAGCCCTTTGGAATTGCAAGGAGAAATTACCACATATGTGCTATACAAAATTAATGTATTTATATAATATTGAATGGCCTTGAGTGGGATACAAAGGTACATGCCACAAACTGATGAGCATGTTTCATGAGTCAGCACAAAGAGTCAAAATATTCTCAAAGCGAGTGTGATATGCTCGTGTCCCATGGAAGAAAAGCTATTCAGTATTATTATCATTAATTGTCTGAAACCTAGTATCTCGGTTTTCACCATTGCATCTCAATGTTGTTGTATTAACTTTCATATTAAAATCCCCATTTTTAAAATCCTTACCACAGTACTTTATGTGGGCTGCGCGCGAACATCCATTGTCGTAATAGCACGAGCATATTTCAATTTGCTTTTTCTTCTTTTAATGCGTTTGCACACCTCAAATCATGAGATATTGAAATTTACTTCACAGTTATCTGCTTACTTTTGCTCAAAGCACTAGATCTGGTTGGCTCAAAATCCTTTATACAATACTACATTATTGCAGAGTCCTTGATACATGACCTTAATACTGATGTAATATTTTCTTCTGAATACAGTACTTGAAATCCAAGAAAGTGAAAGTGCAGACAGAGGATGAAGGGATTCAGGATGGGAGCAGTGAAGATGAATCTTCTTCATCTGAGGAGGACAGTGAGGAGGAAGAGGAGGAGGAGGAGGAAGAGGGGGAGGAGAAGAAGAAGGCTGTAAAGACAGAGGTTAAGGAAGTTCCCAACGTAAAGGCATCACCTACTACTGAGAGAGTCCGGAAAAATAAGGTATGTTGCTCCAACATAGATTGCAGTTAAATTTTTCTTTGATTATTTCCTTTGTGGATTAAATGTTTTGTGGAACCATCTTGCTGTAATTGTATTTTAGTCATTTGATTTCCTCCTGATCTCTGTAAAAAGACTTTATGAATTATGATGGTTTTCTACTGTTTACACTGGTTAGCATAGGCATGTTGTACTAGGATGGTCCAGCAGAAAATTCTTTATACCTACCGTTTTGTTGGTATTATCTTGTAATTATCATGATAGATAATGAATCATTGATTCACTGGTTTTGTTTTTACAGGTGAAATTGATGAGAAGTGTCAGAAAAGATGAAAAATACGAGAGAGGAGATTTCACCATTAAAATGAGAGGGGTACCTTTCAACGTCAAAGAGGTAGGTTCATGTGAAAGAGATGTGGGTTAACTTAATAATGAAAACATCTTATAATGATTAATGCATGAAGTTCACTATGCAATCTATCCACACTTGAGTTGGCTGTATGCATCTATCGTATGGAAATAGGTGCATAAACAGACTCAAGGAGAGCAGATAGATCCTTTAATGAACAAATGAAAACATGCATTTACAAAACAACAACAAATTCCTAGATCCTTGTCATTCGATTAAAAACAAAAAAAAATAAAGATTTTTTGTGTGTCATCGCTGACAAATAAGTCCCTAGTTTAAGAGGCCTACTTTAGAATGTAAATTTGTTACCACATTCATATGATGGGAAGTTAAATGCTAGACATTTTCTTTGCAAACTCTGCCCAATGGCTTTTGATAGTTTTGTGATGTCATTTTGTTGTTTTTTTTTCTCCTCTATTTTATGTAATTTTTTATTTCAGGAAGATGTGGTGAAGTTCTTTGCTCCACTTAGTATGAAAACCATTAGAGCACCTCTGAATGAGAAAGGTCAGAGAACAGGTAACTAATTCAATGATACAACATGAAATTCATAAGATCTAAAAAAATTAATTGTTTGCAAATGAAGTTCCATGAAATTACAGTCCAGTTTAGTTTATTAACAGCTATGTATGAAGTGAAGTGATGACAGATAATTACAACCAAATCTCAGGAACAGAAACAGGTATTCTGGATGTAATTGTATTTGATCGCTTTACTATAAACAGTGGAGAGGCACTCTAAACACAAAACAATGGCATCCATTTTTGTCTTTGGGCATATGCAGGACTCAACTGACACGTGAAATCAATCATGTGATCAATCATGTGATCTCCCCAAAGACAGATGCTTTGGACACTGAGCCATCTATTATGTCTATAACAGTTGCAGGATATTTGGCTGCACTGAATTATATCAGTTATTCCTACTGAACCTACTTTTGTTTAACCATTTTTGTTAATGTCTTTGAATTGTAGGTGTCATATTTGTAGAGTTTGCCTGTGAGGAGGATATCACCAAAGCCATGAAGAGAAACAGAGAATACATGGGTAGGTAATACTGATTGATTAACTAAAATGACCTGATCATGCATTAAATCAAAACATTTATGAAGCTATACAGTAGGCTTAAGGTTGCACAATGTGAGAGAGGGGAAGGATTAGGGAGTCCTGAAATAGACTGTCAGTAATATTTCTTTCTTGAGTGTGTGTGTGTAGTCCTGAAAAGGACCATTTCTTGAGCTTAAAGGCCTAAAGAGAACTATAGCGCCGGTAGGAGAGGATGGGTGGTAGGAGGGCTCGATGTTTTGAACAGGTTGACTCCGTCTTCAGGAGTGATGAAGTGATTTATGAAGCTCTTGATTCATTGATCAGGAGCTGTAGTAATGTCACTATGTAAAGAGATTTTGGCTGTTAANTTGTGGTACATTGGACTTTGAAAGGCATCATTTAACAATGTTAAATCTGAGATGCACGGCCCTACATGTTATCAGTGTCTGTGATATGGTGTAATATTGAAGCCCTGAAAAAAAATTGTGTTTCAAAATGATCAAGAAGTGCCTCAAAAAAGTAGAAATCTTTGAGTGACCGGTTTATCATACTCCTTTTCTCCAATAGACCGTAGTGTTACGAAATTCGTTAGGAAAGCGCAGATTGGGTTTCGATTTCCAATCATAAATATCTTGATAATAAGACAGGTGATCGGCTTGTAAAAGTCATGGGGTTCCTTACTGACCTAAAGGTTTATAATTATCATTGCAGCATGAGCTAAATCAAGGATTTTGTTTCAGAATCTGAGACAAAGTTACCAGATCCCTTTAGTGGGCTTGTAGGAACACAATACTACAATGACCAATATAAATAAATAATGAATTGTATCTGTTTGAAATTGAGGGTTGAAATTAGTTTGAGAAACTTGTACTGGCTGTATTCAGAGAGGGAACCTTACAGGGCAATAATGGACTACATAGGGAGCATGCTCATGAATATAGAATGAAGAATAATGCAGATGATTTGAGGCGTAAATGGTCTGTGCCATAGCTTCCTGTAAACTACTCTCTCTACCTCATTTTATATTTGCTTCTTCTCTTTTGCCATCCAGGAAGGAGATATGTAGAGTTATTTCGAGAAGAAGCGTGGAATAAGGATGCATACACTAAACATCAGGAAGAGCCTCCATGGGCTAAACAGGTTGGTATATTTGTACATATCAGTTTTAGTATCAATTGGTGTTTATGTGTGCTGGGGGATCAAATCTGTTGTAGATTCAGTGTGATACATCTCCTGTAAGGGCCACCTGTGCCAACATTCAGTGACAGAATACAGCTAGTATCTATCTTAACATATAGGTAGAGGTAATGAAGATATCACTGCAGTTATATCTTCAAAAATTGGTTTGTCCTTTGAACAACAGAAAAAGAAAGATCTGTATTTTTGACATAGTTTTTCTTCCATGTCGCACTGTTACTGGTATCTTAATACATTATAGTTGTTCTCAATCTTTTCAAAAAGGCTGCCGAACTGGAAAATTCAGAAGATACTATTGCTGAGGTATGTATATGGTTCTTTTATGTTTGAGTATATAAGTCATAACTTGAAATGATAATTGTCAAGTTAATTTAAGTCCTATTTTTAGTATTAAGCCTACAATATTCAGTCAACAATTTTTTCTTAAATGTGTGAGTGGTTGAGTTCAATCTTGTAGAAAGTACAAACACATCTGAACTCCTCTTTAATTTCCAGTTCTTTCTTCTTTTTATTTTTATAACTTTCTTTATTTATAATTCCTTTTGATAATTCTTGATTATGAATAAACATTTGAAAAGGTTTCTTAAGATGGTTATGTCATATAAAGCTTCATTGTACTGGTGCTTGACAAAAAGAGATTTTAAATTTTGTTGCAACTGAAGTGAATTAATTCACTCGTCATTTAATTTTTTCTTCCCTAGACTGGGCGTCTTTTTGTGAGGAATCTTGCCTACATCTGCAAGGAGGAAGACTTAGAATTCTTGTTTAGTAAATATGGTAAGATGATGCATTAGTCAATCAAGATTGTTACTTCCAGTATACCAACCAAGAATGATAACAATGAGAGGAAACGATAGAAACAAATTCAAATCTTTAAAGCCATTTCATTTGATTGTGTCATGGACCAGACATGGGCTTTTGGTGGAGTTTCATCCTAGATAGTGGAGATGACAATTCCTCACCATGCTTTTTGGATGTTCATAGTGAGTTGGGGAGACCTAACATAAATTAGAACCCCTATTTTAAATCCTAAACTTTGAATAAAGATATCCTTAAGTGTGCTTAGAAACATCTGTATAAAGTGCCCTATAAATGTTATTATTATTATTATTAAGTCTTGAATGTTCAGTGTATTTTTCCTAGCAAAGTGAGAAGATACAACATTTACAGTATCATGCTGTTTGTCATCACTAAAGTTTAAAGAAATATGAACCTTCCTTTGCATTTATAATAGGAATTTTCTAGAAATTACTGTTCTTAAGTAATGGTTACAATCATTGTCCTTGCAAGCTCTACAAATCACTCTGTGTGTGCTCTTTCTTATGCACTTGTCATTTGTAAGACGCACCTCTTGACCCCCGGGAATGGTGCGTCATAGTACCGATGTGAGTCGTACATTTTGATACCATGACGCACCTTCCGTCACAGAAAGCGACACACCATTACATTCCATGGTCGCACATTTGAGTCAAACATATGACACACCATTTCATGAAAATGACTAGCCAATGACGCACCTTCAGACAAGCTTGGAGAAAGTGATGGTCCCATTGACACACCAAATGACGCAAGGTGGTAAAGTGACCTACTATGACGCACATATGGGTCAGTATTGTGACGGACATTTTGCGGCCATGACAGTACTGTGTGTCACGATTTTGGGGAACATGACGTAACCATGACGCACCATCCCCGGGGGTCAAAAGGTGCGTCTTACAAATGACACCTGCATTATCCGTAGGCAAGAGCTTTAGATCATCCTATTTGATATGTTTACTCTGCAGGTCCTCTTACAGAAGTGAATCTTCCCATAGACACCTTCACAAAGAAGATAAAAGGTTTCGCTTTCGTCACTTTCATGATGCCTGAGCATGCTGTCAGGGCTTACACAGAACTAGATGGGACCAGCTTTCAGGTAGGTCTCTAACCTTAGGACCTTTGGAAGGGTTGTATAGGAGTCATTATTGATATGATTGGCTGACAGACAGCCTAGGAGAAGGTAATCAGGGAGAACCCTAAAGGGGGCTCAGTGAATAGATGTGAATCACTATAACTAAATTTGGTTTATTGATGAAAACACGTTTAAAGAAGAAGCCATAATGTGTGTGTGAAACAATTCTTGTGTTGTTGACATCTGTGTCAAATCAACAATTCTCATCATTTCCTTCCATTTCTTTTTTAATCCAGAGCCGTAGGTGCTCTATTAGTCAGCTGAGTGGTGTATGCTTTGGCCTGTGGCATTCAACTCCTCATTGAGAACCGTTGGTAGGAAGGTGCGAGGGCATCCATGCCAGCTTTCCACATAAGTGAATAGCATTTGAAACATCCAGTAGTGAATTATTTGATTATGATTTTAGTTGATAGTGTTGTGATTGTTTGTTTGGTTGACAGGGTCGGATGCTTCACATCCTACCAGGCAAGGAGAAGAAGGTAGAGGAAGAGACACACAAGGAGGGCTCTTCATTCAAGAACAAGAAAGCAGCTAAGACCAAAGCACAGAGTGGAAGGTAACATCTCCAGCACCAAGGTTCTATGACGCATGCTGCAATCACATGTGCTTTCTGGAGAATCGTCAACTCTAACCAAATTGATTATAAGACAGTGAAATGTTACAGTAGTGACATAATTGATAAGTGGTTTCTTGTCAAGTGATTTACAGTAAACTAATCAGAAGGCTGATGCTGTTTTAGAGCATTTCAAATGATTGATCATACTTAAAGAGATTCAGCATTTGGTTGTTTGTGTGTAGGATTTGCAGGAGACTGTAAGGGTGGTCAGTAAGTTGGATAGTTATTGTGAGCAGTACTCATCTTCCACTTGCAAACTAAAAGTGCTAGTTATATTCAATCCGTTCTTTGACGGGAAGTCAGTGTAGTTGTTTCATTAAAGGACTAATGGTTTCTCCCTCCTTCGCCTCAAGAGAAGGACAACAAAATAGGCAGAGAGTTTCAAATTGAAATGATAGAAATGCACTTTCCCACCTCACAGTTTGGAAAAACAGATAATATCTTGAAATGACTTTAACTGATGGTGATATGGTGATGATGATGACGATGATGATGGTGGTGGTGGTGGTGGTGGTGGTGGTGGCGGTGGCAATGATGATGGTGATTATGATGATATCTTTTTTTTTTGTAGTTCACACAACTGGAACACTTTGTTCATCTCAGCGAATGCAGTAGCAGATGTCATGGCAGCCAAATATCAGACTTCAAAGAGTGACATCTTAGATACTGTAAGTTAGGTTTCTTCTTGTTTTTTCTTCTTTTGTTTGGCTTTTTTTTCTTCAATACAATATGTATACATTATAGCAATGTCAACAAAACATTGAACAGTGCTAATATTTACAGAGCGACATGTACACAATTAGTGATTAAAAAGATAGTGAAAAAAGTCACTTAAATGTTCAATTGCCAATTTTAGTTAAATAAAATTCAAGTTCCATTTATATATTTCTCCTCTGATAAATCAAAACTACATGACATGAAATATGATTTAATCAATTGTCAAGATATGAAGTCATTTCTTGAGGATCTACTTGTCTATTTCCAGGAATCGAGTAGAAGTCTTGGAGTAAGGATGGCCCTAGGAGAGACACAGATTGTTGCTGAAACAAGACATTTCCTCTTGGACAATGGGGTGTTACTAGACTCATTCAGCCAGGTACCATGTTCTTACACAAGTAATTATGATAGTGTAAACCTCTTTAACAGCACAATTTTATTCTTCTGCTGTGGTAGCTTTTGTCAGACAGTTTAATGCATCATGCATGAGCAAGACTTTGAACAATTGTTAGAGACTGTTTCTGTTGTCTAAAACATTTTCTGAGGATAGGAGATCTGCTTCATTTCCCATGCTTGCCAAAGAAACAGGTTTAAAGTTTCAAAGAATAATGTGATTCAAACTAAGAATAGAAAGATATGCCTTTGGAAAAACCCTAATAGGCTTTATCTATACTGTCATGAATATAGAAACTCTTGCAATATCAAATGAAATAGCAGCTACTTTTCATCACTAGTCCCTTAAGTATTTGTCCTTGTTAGTGTTAAAACCTGAAAACTGGCCACATTGTTCCTTCATAGGCTGCTGCAGCAAGAAGTAAATCTGTGTTCCTGGTGAAGAATCTCCCAGCAAGTACTACACCCGAGGAGCTGAGAGAGGTGTTCAGCCAGCACGGCATGCTGGGAAGGGTTCTCATGCCCCCTGCAGGAGTGACATCCATTGTAGAGTTCTTAGAACCAACAGAAGCAAGAGCTGCCTTTTACCAACTAGCTTACACTAAGGTTTGGGATTCACTGGTTTTTAATGAAATACATCTCAAGATGAAATTCTCCAATGATTTTGTTAACATTCAGTCATATTCCTGTATTCCCTGAATCCAAATACAAGTTACACTGTATTTATCAAAGTGCTATTTTCAGTGTTCTGCATAATAGTAAAATTGAATTAATTTTTTTAGAGAGATCATCCCATATAACTTTGTAATTGTAACACTGAAAATATGAGTTTGTNAGTAGGGAAAATTTTTGAAAATCTGTTTGTGAAAATGGCGTTTTCTTAACTACAAGTTTTTAAAAAAAGATAAGATTTAAAAAAATGGTCCCCGGATTTTTTTTTTTGGGGGGGTTGCAACCCCCCCAACCCCCTCTCTAGATCCGCTTCTGAAATTAGTAATACTTTGATATTCAAGTTTCTAAACAGCTTAGGCATATTTTTGTATCAATTCTTCTCCGTAGTTCAAGCATGTTCCGCTGTACTTGGAATGGGCTCCCATGGATGTGTTTGGAACATCTATAAAGAGCTTAGAGAAGAAACCTGCTGCGGAAGAAACAAAAGAAGAGAAGAAAGAAGAATTGGAAGAAGTCAAGAAAGAGGAACCTCAAGAAGAATCAGGTATGATGGAGCTGGTTCAGGGGTGCGTTTCACAAAGCATTTTTTCAATGACAAAAATCAGTGACAAATCTGCTGATGGCCAATCAGGTAGCACTATAAATGGTATATTCTAATTTAGTTCTTGGTAAACTTTCTTGTTTTAAGCTTTGAAGTAAATTCTATTTCATGTCTGTGGAAATTATTCAGTATCACTGTCTTATAGAAAGGGGACAGTACAGAAATAGTGAAAAAAAGTTGAAATAAACTGATTTTAGTACATGTAGGTTTCATACTTGAGCAAATAGAAAATAATGTCATTAGAACCATTCACTTCAATATTTTGAAGGAAACGATTATTTTGATATATCTTGTACTATACTTCCATGGGCTGTGCCTTTATGTTTGATACAGTCTCTGCATAGGAAAGCATGAAATAATGACAAGATCACCGAAAATCCACTATGGTAAGTTTGATATATTTAAAGTGCAACAGGGCAGATTATTAGGCATCGTCTCTTTATACGTTGCATAGCCTAATTTTGCTCTTTATGATATGATTTCAATCTGGTTACGATTTTCTCTCTTCTTGTCTTTTCTTCAGAATCTGATGATGAGCATCAAGTTCAAGAGGGCAGTGTTCTATTTGTCAAGAATCTTAATTTTAGTACGGATGAAAGTATTCTCAAGAAGGTAGGTTTAAGATTGATTTAGAAAGTTTAGTAAAGGAAACTAAAGGACTGAAATAATTGATCAAATATATACATATAACAGAAGAGATGATTGGTACTACTAAGTTAAAGAATAACAGTAAAAAAAGGCGTACCGGAGCTTCAATTTGTCTTTATTCACTGTTACTCTTTGAAAGTAATGTTTCATTACAATCTCTCTTTTTCGGGGGGGGGGGGGGGGGGGG